>VYZM01016292.1:66253-158100 GCA_013398915.1 Dromas ardeola | reverse complement strand
TGGGTTGAGATAAAGACAGTTTAATAAGTAAAGCAAAAGCCACACACGCAAGCAAAACAAAACAAGGAATTCATGCACCACTTCCCATCAGCAGGCAGGTGTTCAGCCATCTCCAGGAAAGAAGGGCTCCATCACATGTAATGGTTACTTGGGTAGACAAAATGCCATAACTCCGAACGTTCTCCCCTTCCTTCTTCTTCCCCTAGCTTTATATGCTGACCTGACGACATATGGCATGGAATATCCCTTTGGTCAGTTAGGGTCAGCTGTCCTGGCTATGTCTCCTCCCAGCTTTTTGTGCCGTCCCAGCCTACTCGCTGGCGGGGTGGTGTGAGGAGCAGAAAAATCCTTGACTGCTTAGTGGCAACCAAAACCATCAGTGTACTGTCAACACTATTCTTATCCCAAATCCAAAACACAGCACTAAACCAGCTGCTAGTAAGAAAGTCAACTCTCTCCCAGCTGAAACCATGACAATGACAAACATAGAGAAGTAAAATTCTTTTGTTAATAAACTATTTATTTGCCACTAAAAAGTGGAAAAAAGATTGCAAAACAGGACTAAAATAGCAATAAAGCTGATTTGCATGAATTGATTACTTAATTCATGAAAATATTGTGCACATTCTTTTACAAATGTAGTTTAAAGTGCCATGCAATTGTTGGTGATCCTTAATGATGTGAAGTCTTTTGCTGTATTCAGAACAGAAACAAAAGCAAGCTTACGTGTCTAACATTCATCTCTGATTTCAATATATTTGAAAGAGGATCTATTTCTTATGCTCAAGCTAAACAGCATTGGTTTGTGATAATTTGGATGAGATCATAGGTTTTCTATAAACACATCATACGTGGAAGAGGGAATTGCTGATGAAAATAAAATTGCCTTTGTATGCATGTTTAACCATTTTAGATATATGATGACTTTTATAATTCTGTGCCATTCAAGCCATGCAGTTATACTCTTACTTCACTAAGCCTTTTCTCACATGAGTAACATATAATTTTTAGCTCGAAAGGAATAGATGACAGTTACTATTCCTAGCATGGGACCAACGGATGACAGTACAATTGATTTAAATTAAGTTTAATTTCTCTGATCTTCCCAAGTCCTTTTAAACATTTTTATGATCTCATTTTTCTGGTGGGGGGTTTGTGGAAGAAAAGTGATTGCTCTTATTGAGGAATTAACACAAAGTATGTTTAGAATATAAAATAAATCATTGGACAGACTCTTTCCTCGTTGTTCTAGTAATGTTTTGCCACACAAAACAGTAAATCATGTTTGGGTGCTTAATTTTAAACAGTTGACAGCTTTACTTAACATTTTTATTTAACTTCAGTGACATACAAAATAATGTAACTGCTTAGAGCCACACTATGTGACAAAGATTACCATGTGGGAAACAGATCTTGCACAGTACATGTCTCATCCTGTCAAGCCAAACAGGCTGTCTGCTTATTAATGGGATTCATTTGTAGATGAAAGTTTTACCACAGGCTTTTTGTTATCAAGAATTGCTACTTAAAAGAAGTACGGTTTAAATAATGGAATATACAAGTTAGAATTTGTGCAAATGTGAAAGACATACTGTTAGTCTGTAAAGACATTTGACATTTGTATCTTGGTTTTATTCCAAGCAGCTAAAGGCAGGATTAGCCTTTGATCCCTTATGAATGTAACAACCTGGAATGCAATCATTTTTTAAATCTTGTTTCTGCATATCCTTCAAACGCTCTGTGGGCTATCTAGGTCAGAACCAATATAATACCAAGTACAAGTCAAGTTGCATCATTCTGTGATCATTCTGTGCTATTACTGCCAAGACAGAACTTGTCAAAATCTTTTCTCTTGGTAATATAAAGTCTTGCTGTGCACAGCTGGGATTCAGATGTTAAATACCAGAATCAGTTAAATACACCCAGTCTTAAAATAGAAAACAGCATTATGGTGTATTGTTTCCACTGTGACATATCACCAGTTACGAAGCTTTGCCAGTGCTTAGTGTTCATAACTTGAATTCATACTACTGTAGTAACAGCTGATTATCTATGCAGTTGTATTGCATGAAGTACAGTTCACTTCAGCACGGAGGTCCTACTACTCCTCTTTATGTCAGACCTGCTCTGAGCAGGTGGGATTTTCTCCCCACAGATGATATGGTTTTTTTCTCATCTGATACGTAGCCTGAATTATTCTGATACTGACAGTCACTGTTCAAGAAACACCAAGTCTTTTTCATATGTTTATCTCCCCCCTAAAATTCTGTGCAAGGATGATCAGATCACTTCAGAATATCCTGTACAGTCAATTTTCCTGCTCCTGTATCAGATAAAATTGTTGCATCCACATCTTCCCTGTCATGTTTCTTTCATGTATATGCTTGTGTAAATGGGATACTGAATAAATATAGATAATTGCTGGTTCAGCTACTGCAGAAAGGGGTCGAGAAGTGTGCTTAAAAGACACTATTTCCTTCTATTTACAGAGAAGATTATTCATGACTGTCATTACTAACACTATTTTCAAGGAAAAAATGAAACAAATTTAGAAAATAGTGGGTTCACAAATCTGTCATTTACTACAAAGCAAAAAATGTCACAGACCTCAGATATAACTAAAGTGGTTGAAAATCTAGCAAGAATGTTTCAGAACTTCTAAACCTTCCATATTATTGTGCATCAGCTGGGTACCTAGGTAAGGATTGCCTTTTAACTTGGAATTATAAAGACATCTCAGCAAGATTATGGTCAAAGTACTGAAATCTGTAGTTAAAGCCAGATACAAATTCTACTGGGTTTTGAACTTTTGTGGTTGCATTTACCTCTCAAATAAAAACCATGAATTTATTTCCAGGCATGTCCTATGTTTACCTTAAGTTACCGTGGTTATTTTTTAAGTTAATCCACCACATCCCTCAAGTTCTTTAACTTGTACAAACACACAAACATATTCTTTTATGGTAATGTGTTTCAGAAGGAAAGGTTGGGGTTTTTGTCTTTGACCAGATTTTTTGTCCACATAATTTATCTATTTTTTGTCTGCTGCCTCTGCACCAACAGAACTACTGGGCAGTAGGAAGCAGAATCTTCACTTGACTGAAACACAGCAAATTTCTGACCTTCTCCAACTGTCTAAAGACTAGCATGGGAAAATAAAAAGGTACAAGTGGAAGACATCATATCATTGAGATAGAGTAACAGTCATGTTAATGTCAAGCAGTGGGCAAGAACTTTTAAATGTCAAAATCAAAATCAGCACTTTTAAAATCAAATTACTTTAATGCTAAGCTCGGAATTAGTAGCTACAACACCAGAAAGAGGTCTGCAATGACTTACAGTCATTCTCTGAATGTGCAGCAGCAGCAGCCAGAAACAGCCAGTAAGATTTTGGTAATCATCAAGAAAGGTATTGAAAACAAGACAGAGGGAGTCATTTGCCAGCATATGGTACCTTGGTACATCCACATCTTGACTACTGTGAGCAGTTCTGGTTTTCACACAACACGAAGAATATAGAAGCAACTGAAATGATGGGAATGGAGCAATTGTCTTTCAAGGAGGAACTAAACAGGCTACAGATCTTTTTGAAGAGGATGAAGTTGAGAGACCATATGACTAAGGCTTACGGGAAGATGGAGAAGTGGAAAAGTCTAATGCAGAGTGTTTTTTTTACCAAATAGTAGAACTAGATGTATTTAATGAAACTAGGTTTAAAACAGATAAAGAGAATCTTTAATTACTGGTAATAATTTGGCATTTGTTGCATAGGAGGTTGCAGAGGCAGGCAGGATTAGCAAGTTCAGAAAGGGTTAAGCAAGTACATAGACAACAGGTCTACAAAAAGATACTGAAGAGAACTGGCAAGTAGGTACCCTCTAAAATCTCTAAACCAATACATATGGATGCTGGGTAGTATGAAGAGAACGGATTCTAGAAAGCAGAAAAGCTTTCATGTTCTTCCTAATATTATGTACTACTTCCACTGTAACGAACAGAGCCACAGGTCTGACCGTCAGGGCCTTTCTTACCTTTTCTAGTTTTGAAGCCCATTTAGGTCCCTCTGTTGCACCTTAAAGTTTGAAAACACAAAGACTTTGCACAATGGTAGTGAATGACGATGTCAGAACTGGGAAAGCGTGAGACTGCCCCTTAACTGCACTTTAGACCATAGTGAGGACTAGTGAGAGATGAAAGGAAAACATCCCATCTATTTCAAGGGGCAAGGCAAAGGTTACGAAGCTCTAAGGCTATACTTTATATGAAAACAGAAATAAAAAGCCAGGGGAAGATAGTTATCTTAGAGAAAACTCAAATTCACTTGGGTGAGGCAGATTAAATAAACACCTTGAAAAGAAACTTCTATCCTACTATAGTTCACTTATGGTAGATTCTGTCCTGCAGCTTTTTGCCTTTTTGTCCAACAAACTTGGCATTCAAGGTTAAAGGGAACAGTCCCCTGCTAGTAAAAAGATCATTCTCCTCCTTTCCGCTACCTCTGATATTTGCCCATGTATTTATTCCCGTCCTGGTTTGTCACAGGAGTCTGCCATCTACACTCAACCTCTCTCCTCGCCTTCTGTAACTTGCATTCTAAAAGCTTTCCCCTGAGCAGGCTTTAGTTTCTCTATGATAGTGCTTAGCACAACTCTATATTAATCCTTTATATAACATAGCTCTACCATTTAGTTCCATTACAGTGCTACTGCTTCCTACTTTATAGGTAAAATCTTGTTCTTATAATCCAGTAAAATTTCCCCACCTAACTGTAAGCCTTTGAAGGCAATGTTACTCAGAACTTTATTTATGTCAGGGGATCTGCTGAGGCTATGCACAAAGTCTCTAATGAAAAAACTCTTACATAGGCTTAAAGGAACTGAACTGGGTCTTTGTACAGAGATGTATTTTTAAAGGAGAATGATTCTATATACATTCATAATCAGCTAGAGATGTTCTGCTCTGCACAGCCATTGTCTTGATTTTTAGAGAAAGACTCCCCCTTTCAAGGGAGTAACGTAATTACGTTCTGATAGCTTATAACTGTCCCCTATTGAATATGACATTGTGGGAGGCTGACTATGAGCTGCCTCCCTTTTTGTTTATGAGGAATTAATTTTTGTTTAGTAAAAAGAGATATGCAAAGACCTTTGAGCTATTGGTAAACACAAATGGGCTGAAGTGCAGACCAAGAATTGGCCTTGTGGGCAGGGAAATGTACATTTACATGTCTGTACAAAACTGTTTCTCACTTGTTTGTTTATAGTGTTGCTGGAAACTTTCTGAAACATCGTGAAAAAGTAGTCTTGAGTTTACCTCCAAGAAACCCGACTGGTGGGTTCCAAGGACATAAATCACAGGTGCTCAGCAGCCAGACTGCACTTTCTTGTGTGGTGGGAATTCTAGTATATTGTGTCATTCTGTTGGGAAGTAGCTTTTGATCCTCACAAACCTGTGACTCAGTCCTGCATAGACTGTTTATCTCAGACAGTTCCATCTGTGACCACCTGTACATAAAGCTATATGAAAAAGTGAAAAGAATGCTTTGGGGAAATAGTTTCATAATTTATCTATTACCCACTAATCTCAAAGCATATTGACTTAACAGGGGAGTTGGCACATCCTGTACAGTTCATCTTTTTGAGCTATTTTTAGACTTTATATTTTAGGCATTTCCTAATTACATTTTAGAGTAAGAGTAATCCTTCCTTCCTCCTGCCATTACACCTCAGACACATTCAGAAACTCAGAATAGACTAATGTAAAAGGTTGTTTTAACTTTAATAAATACCAAATTCTAGCTTTTGAAAAGAAAATAAAATGAAAATCTTGAGGAATAATCAGGTTAGTCTTGACTTTTTTGAGAAAGTCAAATTTTCTTCTAGTTTTAGTGTCCTGAATCTGGAGAAATTCCATAAAAATCATCAGTGCTGACTTGGATTGGTGCCACAATCAGAAATTGAAAAGAGAGAAATCAGAAGCTGAATTTTATATCTGTTAGGGCTTGACTATCTGCATTAAAGGTAGTGTGAGAGCCCTAGCGGTCTGACCATTTGTACATCAACTGCTGCAGCTTTGTGCATTGGAGAATGTCTTTCCTGTTGCTCATGTACCCCGTTGCTCTTTCCACTCGTGTTCTGTTATTTAAAGTACTAGTGTGCCTTGGTCTTTCTACATACTGGCCTTGAATCACTAGTACAACTGCAGTACTTCATAAATAGAAAAAGCATTTTAAGTTTCTATAAGAAATGAAGTTCACGATCTCAACAGATAATGTGTAAAAATCACACCATGATAAGGACATTTCTTCCACACCTATGAACATGCCACTGATCCTGCAACTCAGGTTCGGAGATTGCCATTAAGAAGTGAATAGTTTCATAGAGGAAACCGCAAGGACTGCACCACTGCAAAGCATTACTGAACTTTTATGGGAAGATAAGTTTCTTAGAGAAGGAAATCCTGCTTTTTCAGAAGGTGACAGAATTTAGATAATGTAGCTTTGATTGAAATATAATCAATATAAAGAGGTTGGTTTCAGGATCACAACATTTGTAGCAGTTTTATAAGCATGATAAAGCATCAACTGCCACTGAAAGGAGTGATGTTCTTTTGTGCATCTAATTAGTCCACGCCAATCTACATCATCTTAAGCATCCAAGTGCAGCAAACCCGTTCAGCAGGGCTAAAAGTCATCTATGCATTAGTTCCCCTATAGAGTGCATGGTGCTTCCACTCCCTCCAGCAGCAGTGCTGAATTATGCTGCCTTAGAGCATTCATAGAACCTTGCAGGTGTACGGCTTGGGAAAAAGCCGGTACCTTTTCCACAGTATTATGCACTCATCCCTTTTGACAGATGAGACTGCAGGTATTTTTAACACCTCTTTACATTTTAATAGATTCACCATTTATTTAAATGGAACTTGAATGCTTTCTCTTGCATTTTATTAACTTGCAAAGAAAAGCTTTGCTGTTATGAGATGATATAATCTGTAGGAAAGAATAATACTTTAGCAACTCTTCCTTGCACAAAACTAACAGCATGTTTTCTCTTAAGAAAAGTAACCGCACAGGAGGTGGAAAATAATGTGTGACTTGTGATACAAGGCAGATAATGCTAATGCATCAAACTAAGCTGGATACCTGTATAAACACCAAAAAGTTGGGGAGTCTGAAGGGAGGAAGGTATAGGCTTTGCGTAACAGATAATCTTCTGAAGAAGAATAATTCTGAATCTCATTTATTGAGATCATAGATTTAAGGAGCAAAGGGACTAGTTTTTACGCCCCCATGAAAAGGGATAGAATTCTAAACCTGAACTCTGAAGACCTCTTGAGAGCTACCTACACAGTCTAGTAAAGGTACAGAGATATCCATTGGCATCCCAATGATCCTGCACCAGCACAAAGGCCATCCATGCCGTCATTTCTCAGCTTGCAGACAGAGTAGCTCTATCTAATGGAACCAAGCTGGAAGAAACTTCCCTGTAACCTAATGCCAACTGGAGTTCCTTTGAATAGGCAATTTTACTTTGTAAAGGTCTTATCCCCACAATTAGCACTGCCTACGGGTGTATACATACTTTCCAGATTGTCCCCTGTGTTCTTGATGGAATTGTCTGTCAGCCCTGCTCCCATCTTTCACTAAGCGTCTGAGACTTCATGTATATTTCTCCCTGGATTTCTACAAGAAAGGAAATAGTGAAAGGAGATCTGACATCCCTCTGTTCCCTTCTTTGCTAGTTAAAGCTACACGCTAAGATCCTTCACTATTTAAACAATAAAGCTGCATTTTGTCATGCTCTGTGACAATATCCTTACTAAATTACAGCAGATATTTGGAATTTCAAAACACTGGGTAAGAGAGAAAGAGAATTTCTTCTCTGGGGTTCTGGTGCCACAGGTAATGAGTGGAAAAGGAAGGCAGGAAGCCTGTGACCTTGCACTATGGAGATTACATGCTGGGGAATCAGAGGCTGGCATTGGCAGGGACCTGCTGCAAGGAAGCCTGCAGCAGCTGTTGCTCTGAACACCAGTTTCACAGGTTGCGGGCTGCAGACCAAAGGAGAGGGCGAGGGAGACATTAGCGATGAAGAACGTTGATGAAATTCAGCGCACATTAGAAATTAAAGATCATGACATGCTATTTCTAGACTATTAAACACGGTTGGGAGGAACAATTACAGGTGCTTGAAGTTTCCATGACTACAGAGTATTAATTAAACACATGGTAAAAAGAAAACTTTGGAGGATCGAGACTGCAACCTTGAAAAATCCAGATCATATTTTCAAAGACCAGCTGTGCTTTTCAGCTTAAGGAATTTATTTACTTTAATATGGTGGCTCCTGCTGAATTTTTTTTTTGTAAAGGTAGCCAAATCGGTACGATTCAAAGGTAGAATATCTTGCAGTAACAGTCGTCTTTGTGCAGTCTCACAAAACCAGAGTTATTTTAATGTTCCATAGAAGAGTCTGTAATATCCCACATGCTCTAAAATTCTATCAGGTGCACCTTCATACATTCAATTTTGATACTTCTTTTCTTTATTTCTTGTCTTGGTTTAACCCCACCCAGCAGCTAGGACCAGGCAGCCGCTCGCACAGTTTCCCCTTCCCCCCAGAATGGCAGGGAGAAGAGGCAGAAAAGGAAGGGGAAGGGAAAGGAAAAAAACCTCATGGGTTGAGATAAGTACAGTTTAATAGAGCAATAACAGAAAGGGAAAATAATAATGATGATGATGATGATGATGATGCTAATGACACAAGTCATTCTCACCACCTGGTGAACTGGAACCTCCTGAGCAGTGATCACGGATTCCCCCTTGCCACACCCCCGTCCAGCCACCATTTATATACTGAGCATGATGTCCATGGTATGGAATGTTCCTTTGGCTGTTCCATTGTTCTGTCTGTACTCCATCTCAGCTGCTATAGGAAGCTGAAAAGAGTGCTTGAAAAGTGTGAACATCGCCTAGCATCAACTAAAACAATATGCATTATTGATGTTCTTTTCACAGCAACCACTAGAAAGAAGATTAACTCTTTCCCAGCTGAAACCAGGACACTTCTGCTCTTGTGGACATACAGCCAGAGATTAATAGACTGCAGCCAATTTTCAGAGTAGGAAAATTATTTCAGATTGATCTCATTTATGATTAATGTATGAAATATGAATGCCTCTTTATTCCAAAATAAAGTGGCAAACCAGTTCATTTGTCTCTCATTCAGTGGTTTCCAGTAACAGGATGAGAGGTAACGGGCACAAGCTGGAACATAGGAAGTTCTGATCGATTATGAAGAAAAACTTCTTTACGGTGAGGGTGACAGGCTGCCCAGGGAGGTTGTGGAGTCCCCTTCTCTGGAGACTTTCAAGACCCGCCTGGATGCAATCCTGAGTCATGTGCTCTAGGCAATCCTGCTTTAGCAGGGGAGTTGGACCAGATGATTTCTAGAGGTCGCTTCCAGCTCTGAAGATGCCATGATTCCGTGATTCCTATTGCACCAAAAAACAAGTAGAAAACAAGCCTATATACAAGTCCAATTAGAATCACACAACTGTTACAAGATACCTTTTTTAATACCTTTGCCTTCCAACACAGTTTTAAGTTGAAGATCTCATAAGAACATCTAATTGAAAATTACTGTGACAGGCATGTATACTAATAAAAAATCAAATAATTTAAATATATTTAGACACTTTCTCTAAAGGTGCATACAGTTACAATTCATTTCATATACTACAGCTACACAGTAGTAACAATTAATGTGTTAATAGGTTGGTGTTTTTAAACCAATTACCCTTGTATGCAGTGTATAACTTAAACCAAACTATGTCAGTGTTTTCAGAAATACCTCCTATTGGAGTGCATAAGAAATAAGAAATATACAATGCTATATTAATAACAGGGAATCCTCCAATTTATTTTTTTTCATGTCTGTAAAATATGATAATCTAGATGAATGTATCTGATTTCTTCTCGTCATGCTTTCAGTGGTCTCTACATCTAAAGTGCTCTTTTCTACCTCAGGTCTTTAATCTTTATAAGTTCTGATTAATGATTGCAGTTTTGATGCTCAGGACTCAGGCAGCTATTATTTTTTTTTCTTTTATTTTGTCAGTTTGGGAAATTAAAGTATATATTTTTATGTTGTTCTCTTTTTTCCAAGTAATTTACCTTCCCAGATTGTCTTGGTATACCGATTATGAATCTGCATATATACTTTTTCAAAGTTCTCTTTCAGAACTAGCCAAATAGTTCCTTACAAGACAAATCTGATTACGGTTTTGGGGACAGTCTACTCCAGGTATTGCTCCCTATAGATAACATGAATATAGACACACCACGTTTAGCTCTGTGCTGTTACACTTCTCCAATGCTGTTTCAGCAAGCTTTATAGCCTCAAAACCCTCTCACACCAGGTTCCAAGGCACAGAATACTTAATACACTTAATACACTTAATACCTAAATGCTATTTAATATAATGATGCTGGGGATAATACTCTAGAACTATTTCAAGTCCATGCAATAGAAAAAGAAAAAAAAATAATCCTTTTTGTAAGGCCATAGATCTGCCTCATGAGCTCCAGAGGAGATGTGGACTATGCAGCGTGGAGAGGTCCACTACAAAAATAAAAATAGGAGGCAAGGAGAAAAAGGGTTGAGAGCCACACTGTGTCATTTCATTTAGAGG
Organism: Dromas ardeola; assembly: GCA_013398915.1. Classification (NCBI taxonomy): domain Eukaryota; kingdom Metazoa; phylum Chordata; class Aves; order Charadriiformes; family Dromadidae; genus Dromas; species Dromas ardeola. The sequence continues at coordinate 147,410 of VYZM01016292.1, read as the reverse complement.
CCAGGGATTTCTCCTTGGTCTGGATACTGTACAGACGCAGTCTGAGAAAATGATTTAGAATAATTCTGGAGTAGCAAATTATTTTGATAATTAATCAAAGTAAAATACATTTTAAAGGTGTTTAGAAGGATGCAGTATTTTCGAACAGTATGGAGTTATATTTCTCCCAGAGACAATACCTATTTTTTTAGACGTGTTCAGTTTACATGTGTTTAGACTGACCTGAGAAGACACACTCCAGCACATTGCAGAATTTTATTTTCTGAATCATGCAGATGCTGGGAGTGTGTTGTGCGTCTCTTGTGGCACAGGTATCAAGATTTTCTTCCTATGGAATTGAACATATGGTAAGCAAGAAAGGTCTAGTACAGATGAAACACATGTTCCCATGTAGGGTTAGAATGCAGGTAGGATATGCACCTAAACCAACAAGCTTAGCCAGTTTAGATATAAACACTGTCAATATGAATCTTAAGGAATTACGATAGCCAAAATTTCTTGAGAGCCTAAAAAAATTGGATTTTTAAAAAAATATTTCTGTAGATGATTTTTATGGGTTTTTTTTTTCCATATTGTTTAGTCTACTTTCAGAAGGACTGCTAGTATTCCTCACTGTGACTAAATCAACTTTTAAAAAAAAAAAAGTGGAGTGTCGTTATTTGGAACTTTTTTTTTTTCCCTCTTGAGTATTTCAAGCCCTCAGAAGGGCGTCAGGAGTGGAGACTGCATGGGGCTTCTGGGTGTTAAATGAAAATCTGCCCTGAGCCAGAAGGTGCGTTGAACTAAAGAGTTGGATAAAGAAACCACATGCTTACCACTTATATATGCTTTTGTGTACATATATACAGAGAGAGTGCAAAGACTTTCGTAAGTCCAATCAATCCTTTAAAAACCTGATACTCCAAGTTATCTAAGAAATATGAAAAGCCTCATTAATCAAAAAGTTCAGATTGTCATTTGCCCCCCAAGGATGCCCACCCTTCAGCTGCTGCCCTGGCAGGATGCTCGTCCTCACAGGGCTCCTCTGGTCCCACCCCAGCAGCTCTGCCCTTCACGGGGGTGGGCGGGTGCCTCTACACCAAGGCACCAGCACCCTGAGGCCTTCTCCTGGAGCTGGGAGTTTCTTCGTCTTTAGCCTTGGTCTTGCTCAGGTTTATTTCTGCACGTTTTCTCAGCATGGCCCATGCCCCCGAGGGTACCATACAGCCTTGGCTCATCCCAGGGAGGCAAGAGTCACTCCACCCTGGGCAGCCAGTGCCACCAGGCCCCAGACCTGGAGCCATCTTGGCATGGTGGAGGTCATGGGCTGGTGGCCCCGTGCCCCAGTGTGCCGAGCATGGCCCAGGGAATCTGCAGACAGCAGTGTTCAGCCCCCAGAGTTGCAGATGAGGAATGTGTGGTTTGAACAGGAATTGATCTGTAAATACAGGTTTAAGTCTGGTTATCTCTACAACTAAGTATATTATGTAAATGTTGCATCAAACTGCACAAGAATTAGTTGCTCTGACTCCTCCACTGGAAGTAAAATTTTAAATAGCCCATTAATAACAAAATGCTAACGTATTCTTCAGAGAAATAATTTACAGCCTGTCTCTGGGTGGGAACTCTGTGCAAACAGCTACTTCCAAAATTGGTTCACAGTTACATTCAGTAAATCTATTTTTAATGGTGCTTGCTTTTCTCCACAAAGATTAGGAGGGAGATACTGGTGGAGATGTAAATGCATAACTCCCAGTGATAAAACTTCAGGAAAGAAACACTTTTTCAGTTTCCATAGGAACAACTCTCAAAAATGACACCTGACTTGCATTTACACAGCACTCTGCCAAAAAATGCAGTTCCTGGCTGGCTCTGTCCCCTGTCGCTCCTTCCTGCCCGTTTCCCACTTCTTTTAATGTTGCCAATGCAGGCATTTTGTTGGCTGTATCAGAGAGCTGAGACAACTGAATAAGGCAGAGAACAGCAGCGCTTGACTGGGTTTTTTTCAGCCGAATCAGCCCCTGACTAGCTCCCCTGGCTGCCACAAAAATGCGCAAGCTAGGCAGTGGCGTGAGAGTAGGGTGAGCGTCCAGGGAAACACAGAGGAGCAGGAACTGCTTTGTTACAGCCATGGCAGCTTAAATGCAAGACAGGTGATGGCCAAAGCCTATTAGCCTGCCCGTGCGTGATTGTGTCCTCTTACATCCCAGACTGGTTCTAGAACAGCAAGAGTCAGGTCAGAGGTATATAGTTTGTCAGCAAACCTAGCCAGTCACTTTCTTTATAATCAACACATAAAAAAAAAGCTCATTGCTCGCCAATGGGATCATAATGCTTCCTGCCAAATAACCTAAAGAAGTAGGTGAAAAATCAGTGGTAAACAATACCCCGAGACCTTTTCATAGTTTTTTATTGTTTTTTATAGTCAGATGTATTTTGTATCTTATTTTATGTGTGAAAGCATGTATAGAAAAAATTGCTTTTCGTGCTTTTTCATATATAACTGTTGATTAAATTTAAATACAATTAAAAATAAATATGATATACTGAATTATGAATCTTTTAATTATTTTTCTGTTTGAAAATAGGGCCAACAGACTACTTTAATTTTTCAACTTTCATTGCCTTGCACCTACATAGTTAATCAGTTAGTCTTCTAATCTGGTTTCAGATTTCCTTTTTTTTTTTTTTTTAATGTTAGGGCAAGAGTTAATTTAGCCTTGGCTTTATCCCACAATGAGTGTTAATGAGAGTTAGAAACTGGTTCAACTTTGTCTCCTTTCCACAATGAGTATTAATCAGAGACTAAAATTAAGTGCAAATCCAGATATTTAATATGCTGTATTTTTTAGTGTTTGAAAAAAGTATGTTTTGTCATTCGTGCCATTCCTGTCATTCACAATGAACCATGAAGTAAAATCTTTGAGGAAAAAGTGCTTAATTTAGAGACAAGATGCTTTGATACATTTCCATCACAGGCTACCGCATGATCTTCAGCAAGTTATTTACTCTTTCAGTTTTCTGTCTGAAAACTGGCGGATAAGACCTCCTAATTAATAGTCAAATTAAAGGAATCATTATTAGCCCTATTACAATGATACTAATACTTTTTGTTCAAATTCTATCAAATTAAAATGATACATAAACTTTTGCCAGCCTACCTTTTTATCTGGCAATGCCCCTGTGGATCCTAAGGTGAGTGACTTACTCTGGCTTGGATACTGCAAGTTATGAGCATCCTGAGCCTTTGCGGGCTTGACGTTTTCTTCCTCCTCACTCTAGGATCTAGTATGTTTATTAACATGGTCTTTACATGTTTACGCTATAGGGACAGATTGAGATATATATATTTGTATGTTTACTAGCTTCACTGGAAGTCCGTGTTACAGACAGATTTATTAAGCTGTGTCTTACATGTCGGATACTTGTTCTTTGTTATCTTTGCTAATCCTAAAACAGGTTTTTCCTGGCTCCCAATGTTGCAGTCCTTCAATGACTAGTAATTGACTGCTGATGAGTTATCACCCTGTGGCCTTCAGTATTATCCTCTGCTTGTACTTTTAAGGCCCATGCTCTCGTTCCTTGTCTGCACTACTGTTCACTGTGTTTTATTCCATGATCAAAGATAGTTCATTCTCTGCAGAATGTTATTACTAATCTATTAGTTACCGAACTACATATAACAATAACTGTTACAGCACAAAATTGTACAAAGCTCAGGAGAAGCTAAACAAAATAGGTGACATCACTTGGTCATTGGATAATTACGGATATAGCTAAACACACCATAAAATAAATCTCCAGGCAGGCCAAGACAAGTTCATACAAAACAGTGCAAGTCCTCTGACCTTTTTTAGCTTAATACAAACTTGTGCCCCCTTGTAAGTAATGACAATGGCATACTGAACTGCACTACAAAGATACACAGTTTCCTGGGGAAGCTCCAGATGGAGTTGACACCTTGTCCAACCCATTGATGCTGATTTGAAATCCTGAGAGCAAATGAGTAATCTGCACATGAAATGAGTAAGAGAAGACAATGTGCTGCTGGATTTGGCCAGCTGGTATCACTTATTTAAGATTTTTGCTTTATAGCGTGTCTAGAATGCCAGCCTCGCATAACACATCACACTGCTTGGTTTAGCAATCATGTAAAACAAATTAGTCGAACTAGTAAGTGACTTATAGCCACATAATATCAGTCAAATTATGACTTTTGTGTAATATTAATCATTTCTGTGTTCTTAATAATTTTGTGGAAAATGGAAAGAAAACTAAGAGTTCTGAATCTGACAGAATTTGCAGAAGTGTTTGCATTTGTACAAGTAATAGGTAAGAGAATCCACTGGCAGTGCTATAACCAATTAGCAATATCAAAATAGCATCAATCATAGAATCATAGAACAGTCCAGGTCAGAAGGGACCTCAAAAAACTCATCTGATCCAACCTTCTGTGCGAAAAGGAGCTTAAATGAGATTATCTAGATTACATCTTGAAAACCTCCAGTGATGGGGACTCTACCACTTCCCTGGGGACGTTGTTTGAGTGAATGATTGTTCTTACTGTAAAAAATTTCTTTCTTATGTCAAGATAAAACTTCTCCTGGTGCAACTTGTACCTATTTCCCCTTATCTTCTCCATGTGGCTCCTTGTGAAGTAAGAACCTCCATCCTCTTTATAGACAACCTTTATATAAAAGGATAATTCTTAATAAGCAATCAGTTGATGCAAAAGATTAAAAGTTGAGCTGTTATCATTAATCATTAATCATATTAGAGCTTCAAACCTATTTTGACTATAATTAAAGCAGCAAACCACTTTAGCCCTTCTATTAACATGACAATCGGACATTTCCTGTCATCTGACATTTTATTTCCACTTTTATATCATAGGAGCTTTATTTTGCATTTCAGATATTGCACCTTGAAAAGCTAAATGCATCTGTAGAGGTGAAGGAGAGCAGAATCTAGAAAACATTTGGAGAGTGGGAGAGAATATTTAATAGTAAATATAGAAATCCTAAATAAAGAAGAAACCCCATCTCTTTAAGCCTTATGCAGTATTCACATATGTTTTGATAGATTTAAATATAATCCCTCTGAAGTGTTTATGGATAGTTTATTACACTAGCTGAAGATCAAAGTCTTTAATGTTTTTAGCTCACATATTTTTCCATGTTATGGCATTATAATAAAAATAGGGAGTGTAGGATTTTCATTCATTCATTTCCTGGGTCAAGTGATAAGGGCCAAAGTTGCAGGGTACAGCCTTTCTCTGTACATGCAATTAGTGAAAAGGAGGAAAACTGCAATCATGTTAGCTTAGTGAACAAGAAACGTCAGTTTTGAAGTGACATTATTGCAACAGAAGGGATTTACAGAAGCAAAAATGTATCCATTGATGTGTACCAAGAGAACTGGGCACACCTGAGCACCCACAACCATTCTGCAGTAGAGATGCTATAACTAACTAGGGATAGCATGCATAAACTATTTCAATGCAATGGACAAGAAATATCCTTCTATTCAGTGTCTGAGACATGGGATAAGCATAGTAAAAGGCAAACCCTTCCTAAATTGCTCTGACAGGTTGGTAAGTCTTGCCCCATGATAGCTTTAATAAAGGCCAAATAGATAAGACGGTAATCCTCAGAGAAAAATGCATGCAAAGCAGTAAGACCTAGCTAAGAAAACTACAATTAGCTTATGCATGATGTGACGGAGGCACAAATAGCCCCATCAAAATAATTACCAGAATTTCACAGGGCTCAGTGTCATTACATCACAAGCAGGAAGAAGAATGAAAGACTTGGAACTGCCTGGAACCAAAAGAAAAATTTTAATGTCCCCTTGTTTTTTAATTTTTTTTTTATATCTTGATAAAATTCAAAATGATAGTATTCTGAAAATCTGCACAATTAACTGAGTAGCATTTTATTTTGTCATTTCAATCAAATGTATATTTTATATGCTGAACTTGGAGAAACATAATTATATTTTCCCCTCCACCTTCCCCCACTCGTCCTGAATTCAGCCTCTGTGAATAAAATGTAGTGAAGTGCTTTCTTTAAAATACCATTGGATGATCACTGAAATAAAAAAAAAAAAGTTGCATATTTTCTTTAAAAACCCCTTTCCTGAAAATATCCTCTGAACATGACTGTTCAAGTAAATCTTTAAATGAACATACCTAAGAAATAATTGAATAAACCCCCAAACCGTAAAGTTTAAATATCTACATCTGTTTTCCATTAAAGCCATTTATACTGGTCTTTAAATTCTGATTTTAAGCAATACATACCAAGGACTTTATTTTTCATGCTATACCAGCTTTATTTACCTGCTGTTACCCCTCTCCCCCTTCTCCTTCCTTTTTCTCTCTCAATGGGAGAAACAAAGGTTCAAAGTTTCTTTCAAGTTTGATTTTTATGTAGAATTTGGAATCTGTATTATTATGAGTAAGCCATAAATTCTTCCTTAAATACTGCTTTGCAGTCGGTTTGCATTGTGCCCTCTTTATTGTTTGCTTTATTTATTTCCCCCAGGAACCCCAGAGATGTATCACTGCATTTATAGTTAAACTCATGAAATTACTTGATATGATACAAAAGGGTACCCTTTTCCTACCTGCTGTCTTCCCTTGTTTTCCCTATATCTTAGGTATACATACCTTAGGTATGTAACAGTGAGCAAATACACAGAAAATGAAGATGTTAATGCATCCTACAGGCAGTGCTTTCCTTTCAGAAGTGAATTCTGCAGTATTCTCAGAAACTAAATAAAGCATTTATTGAAATAGCAAATAACATTCCTTAGCTTTGTTTTGACTGATTATTAGACCTGGATACGCAATCCAGGATGTGAAAGCATGCAATACACGTGCTTCAATGCAAATAAAAGGAAATTGCTGTTTCCTTCTGGAACCATTGCTTTGAGGAGTTCAACTTTTCTTATCAAATCCTCATCAGTAAAAGCAGTATTCCTGTCAAGACTTCAAAGTAGATGCTTGTATTTGGGATCCTTAATCTATGTATTGTCACACCCCAATTTTTATAGAGGCGTGGAGCAAATGGAGATCACTTTTTTATAATAAATATATATAATAACCACTATAGAGAGTAATTTCCTCACCTTCACCTTTATTTTTAAATATGAATTAGATAATTATGCAAGATTAAGCAAAAGGGATTAAACTCTGTTTTAGGTAGATTTTTATACCACATTCATCACTAAAATATCTGATCACATTCTGCTATACTAAATGATATGATTCATATCTGTCCTACAGAGCCTGCTTTTTAGGGGCTTGGATCATATTTTTCTGTATATGTATGCATATTACTGTATGCTTGTATTAGATAAGAAAAATCACGTGGAGAAGGAAGAAATAACATTTATCAAGACCTTTAGTTTCTAGGGACTCTCTGATCACTCCCTGAGAAACTGCTTTCTGCTTGATTTCACAGAACAGCTAAGGTTGGAAAGGACCTCTGGAGATCATCTAGTCCAACCCTCTGCTCAAAGCATAGTCTGCTAAAGCAGGTTGCTCAGGACATTGTCCAGTCGGGTTTCGAATATCTTCACAGATGGAGACTCACAACCTCTCTGGGCAACCTGTTCCATTGTTTGACTATCCTCACCATGAAAAAAAAAAAAAAATGTGTTTTGCCAAAATGGAATTTCTTGTTTTAATTTGTGCCCTTTGCTTCTTGTCCATTCACTGGGCACCTCTGAGAAGAGTCTGACTCCATCTTTTTCAGTCACCCCACAACAGGTACTTACACACATTGACAAAATCCCCCTGAGCCTTCACTTCTCCAGACTGAACAGTCTTAACTCTCTCAGTGTATGTTCATATGATGGATGCTCCTATTCCTTCATTATCTTTATGGACCTGTGCTGGACTCATTCGAGGAAGTCCATGTCTGTCTGGTCAGAGCCCAGAAATGGGCTCTGCACACCAGGTGGGGTCTCAACCAGGGCTGACGAGAGGGGAAGGATCACCACCCTTGACTTGTTGGTGATGCTTTTCCTAATGTGGCCCCAAATGCTGTTGGCTTTCCTTGCAACAAAGGTGCATTCCTGGCTCATGGTCAGCTTGTTTTCCAACAGGAACATCAGGTCTTTTTCTGACAAGCTGCTTTCTAGCCTGTTGGTCCCCAGCATGTACTGGTGCAGGGTGTTTTCCCCAGGGTGCAGGACTTGGTATTTCCCTTTGTTGAATGTCATGAGGGTGCTGTTTGCCCATTTCTCCAGCCTGTTGAGGTCCCTCTGAATGGTAGCACAACTATCTGGTGTCTCAATCAGTATTCCCAGTTCGATATCATTTGCAGATTCATAGTTTAGATGCTAATATCATGCTCAGCTGAAAGACTATAGTGGTTGATGACCTGGTGACAACCAATGCTCTGAAAAATGGGATGAAGCATTTGGTCCAGCTACAAAAGGAAATTGTTTTTTCACAGGAATGAATATTTAGTGTTACAGCCATCTGAAATCAAGTGGCTTACATCTGAGTTCCCACAGCGGTTTTCCTCCCTAAAAGTAGAAGTGTGGTGATTAAGAAAATAAAAATACAGCAGAATGATATACTGAAAATATGAAAGTGCTAAGATGATGATGAAGATATTTATTTGCTGTTGTTAAATTATATTTGTCTCTTTTAGGCAATGTTTGAATGCAGAAAGAATTTGCTAGAAATTCAGAGAATTTGAAGGCAAAAGGAATTATGAGTTTATCTCATCTCACGTGTTATGTTTATCTCATGTTTAATTCAGCCCAAAGAACTGAAACCAGCCATTTCTGTAGTAAGGCTGTAACTTCTGATATGTCTGTAACATATACATTACTATCCAGCTACGGTTTAAAGATTCAAAGTGATGGAAATGTATCATAATTATAATTAAGCTGTGATAAGAGTTAATTAGAAATTAGTATAACACAGAACTACATTGGTTATGTTCATGACATCACAGTAGTATAAAAGCAAAAATTCTCATGAGTGGCTCAGTCCCAGCAGGATGGCACTTTACAAACTGTTCTATTTACCTAATGAAAGTAAGCTGTAAAAACACGGCCTGTTGACACCCATCTAGTTTACCTAGGTAAGTGGAGTGTGAAACTTTGAGCAAAACAGTATGAATTCCTGGTCTAGTCAGCACCTTCATGTAGGAATCACTTCAAGTTGAAATACAGAACTTCTAATGATCAAGCACAACCATTCACTGACACCTGCTTTTCCAAAAAGTTGTGGATAAAATAAAAATAGTTATTCTAACCTTAATTTAAATATTATTCTGAACTTTCCTAAGCTTTTTACATACAGCTGCCATCAAGCTTCAATTGAATAGAGCAGCTGATTCTGGCCGACCTAATGGCGATTCAGCTATGACTTTTCAAGGAACAGTATTACTTATCTGAAATATCCAAATCAGTGTTAAATATTCTCTCACACAATAGTAACTAGATTAAAAGTCATGATAGAGATCAAAAATAACAAATTGGAGGGGGGGTAGGAAATTATTTTACTTGCTTTTTATTTTTTAAACATTACTGGAGTCTTGTTGGCTAGTTTTCATTTTCCGTGTCTGCTGGCACGACGTGGAGCTGTAAGGCTTGAACCCACCGCACCAGCAAATCTTCCTGTTCCACCCAAGAGTCTCCCAGTACCTCTGAATTCCCGCCGGGGATTTGGAGGCTGTTAGCCAGGTCAACCTTCAGCAAAGAGAGGGAATGAGATTATCCACCTGATTTTCCACAGTCGTGTCATCTAGGATAGTAACGATTTCGAGAAGACCATGGAGATGAGGCACATATGTGGACAGCAAATACCTGTGCCCTTGTTTTTTGCTGTACAAAAGGACTGCACAATTAGAGCTTGTATCATTTTGTGCAGAGAGCGGGACTGTGGAGGAAGGATCAGCAGGAGCACAGGGAGACATGGGTGGTCTTTATGTGCTAAGGGTGCTGCTGAACTTGAGGGTCTGGAGAAGTGGCCAGGAAAAGATAATGTGAGAGATCCTTGGAAACAAACTGCGGGCTTTGAATTTGTGGAAAGCAGCTTCCAGATGGTAACTGAATGCACAGTTACTAAAGGTTGCAAAGCTGTTTGAGATAAAAGTACAACGAAGGGTATCAGTATTTTTATGTTCTGGTTGGCAGAATGGCTTTAGTGGGGCAGGAACAGGATGGCTAAGTACACCAGTTGATTATGTGAATGCTGTTGTTGGTAGACTTGTCTGTGCATTTTCACAGAGACTGCCCGAGCATTAATCCCAGTTCTGCTTCTAGTAGTTCTGTGAAATTTGACAACCAGTTTATTTGAAACAAGAGGGAGTTTGAGGGTTGCCTGGCTCCAGGATAGAAATAGGAGTCTGTGATTACAGAATTCTGTACAATAACGATACATTCTAACTACTTAGGGGAAGATACGAAATTAGAAACTATAAAATCGAAAACTATAAAATCTTGGCTTTCACCCCAATGTACTTTTTCTTTACTTTTTTTTTTTTTTTTACTAAGAAGTACACGATGTACATTTCTACCTGCACTTCTTATTAATATATGAAACGTCATTAGGAGATGCATCCAGCAACAATAGTCTGCCAAATGTGAGTTCCATATAAGATGTGTGACACGTGGCAGATCTCTGGAATTTTCAGCACAAACCTCTTGGCCTTTTATCCTGCATTATAGTGTTGCTAAATGACTACATTTTTATTGCTCACGTGTGGGTGGACTACTGCCTTAGGTTGAGTTGGAGACAAGGAACTTGATGCAGTACTTGGAAATGGTATGTTTAGTGAATTTTGAGGGAGGGAGATGTGACAGTAAGTAGGGAGGTAAGTAGAACAGGTTATTTTTTGGCATGGAGGAGACAAGTACGTTTTTTATTCAAAGATGAAAATAACTGATTTTGGTGGTGGGAAGGAATCAAGCAAAAGAGCTCTGGAAGCAACAAAAAGGAAGATGCAGTCTTCCTGTCCCCTGAGAGTTATCTTGTAATTTATAACCTCAATAGTGTCAGTCTGAGGGTGAGTAAAACTAAGTGTTTGTGACTCTCAATAGTTACAATGTCATTTGACAGCACAGATTAAAATATTTTAGATGAGATATCAGCAAGGTATTCATCACTTTATAGTCATGTCTTAGAAAAAAAAATGAGAGGGATGTTTGTTGCAAATGAGAACATGTGTCTATGCAGTTTTTAAGTATCTAGTCTATATTTCTGTCTCATTATCTCCCCACTCTTGTGATCTCTTCCTTTAGGCTTGCAGAGCAAAAAAAGACCCATCAAGCAGGACTGTGCTATATGCTGCAGTGCAGATGAGATAAAGAAAAGGAAGAATTAATTTTCCCTCCTTTTACCTCTCCGTAGCACAGAATCCAAAATAGATAGTTTTCTGTTGACTTGGCTGTGTCTTTTGATAAGCTCTAATTGCAAATAATTTTTGTACAGTACTAAAATGCTGATAGTAAGACACACATGAAGTGATTACCTAATTATTTTCCCTCTATTTCATTTGAACAGTACTTCGTTTTGGAATTGTAAGAGTATTTGTTCTTCAGGGTGTGTTCTTACCATTTTCTGTGAGAACTGCTTTACAAAAATGTGATAAATTTATGACGCAAAACTTCATCAATCAAAAGTAATTCTTCAGCAACCAAACCAATCAACCTTTCTTTTTCTATTATGTTAATAATATGTAAGAGTTTTCTCTTCTAGCTTCTTGGTTTGCTGATAAAATCAATCCAAATTGCATAAGCTGTAACATAGTGTGGGATACGGAACATTGTGCTGCCAGCAAAGCAATGCTGACCCTGTCCCTTTGTCAGTGTTGATTTACCGGCAACATAGTTAAAATTGTCACAAGCAAGTAAACTGGTGGTGATACTGAAAGAAAGAAATTAGCAGCTTGACCTTTTACTTAATTTCATGGACACACTATACAACTGCATGAATACTGGGGGTTTAGTTAGTGGTAATTCAAAAGTTGAAAGAAAAAAATTCCTTCAACAGTTCACATACTTTTCTTTTTCTTTTCCTTTTTTTTTTCCCAAATTTTGAGTATTTAACATATCTTCTTTAAGAAAATAAAAGCATATTTTGAATCAAACACCGTATCACACATGCAGGTCCTCATACGCACAAAGGAAGTACGTTCTTTTGCTCAGCAACTCCTCCTGTGTTAATGAAGGAAATTTCTGAACAAGCAGTGTAACACAAATGTGTGCAGACTTGTCCTCAATTCCTACTCCAGACATGGTACGCTTGGACTTCTCACTGCTTAGAAGCTCAACTCTGCAACAATAATATTAGAAGAGCACACATTGTGTGAACACGGTAACTCATAATACCAAAGGTACAGATAAAACTGTGTTGTGTCTTGCAGTGCTTTTAAAGACATGCTTTAAAGTGGATTAAGCTGCTTTTACCTCTGTGTATGCTATTTATTTTTCATTCAAATGCAATATCTATATATCACCATTTAAAATAGGAAAAAATTAGTCATGGTAATTTGGAGGAAAAAAGATTTTAAAAATATTGATTCTGGAAAAAAATTTGTAGGCTATCATTTCAACTCTTTCTGCCCTAGATTAAGAAATTCTTTAGAGTATTCAGATTGAATTATATTTCCTTTATCATTCTTTCACAATTGAGAGTATTCTTTGATGTTTCCTCTTCTTGGCTACATCGGCAAGTTCCTTTGTAATTAACAAAATGTAACGTGTCTTCCTGATAGGAAAACAAGCTTTCTTTTTTAAAAGAAAAAAAATAATAGAAGTTGTGCAGATAAAGTAAGCAATTCTAGTGTAATCAGAGAACTTCAAATGGCTCACTCAGGTAAAATCCTCCAGAATTCACTTTTAGTACAGTCCAGGGTGTAAATGCCAAGGAATAAGAACAATGCTGCACAAAGACAGAATGTGTAACATGGTAGCTGGGTGAACAGTCATCAACTGTAGCAAATTTGTAGGAAGAGATTTAAATGACAATGAGGTGAATTTAAAAAACAATCAACCTGGTTTAGGAAAAAAAAAACAAAACAAAAACTAATTCCGTAGGAAACAGGATAATATTGCACCTCACTTCTTAGAATATACAAATCACAATAATGGAATTGAGGGGAGAACTTGAACCACTAAAACGAAATCAGAGTATCTGATATCTCTTCTGCTTTGTGTTCCTTGCTGATAAAAACTTTAGAGCAGTTTTTCGGTCTGTAATGCTTGAGAAGAGTTTATTGAGCCCAGAATGCTCCTGTAGTGAGAAGATGGGAGCTTTGGGGCAGAACAAAAGAACTTGGGTTTATTGACCCCTGCGTAAAAGTAGCTGGGACAAAATGTATGCAGTATAGTCTTGAATTTCCTTTGGTGTGTTCCAAGTAAGTTTCCACTTACACAACTTCTGCTGATCCTTGCTTGTGGCTTGTTGTTCACGCTTTTTAACTTCTGACTTCTTCCATTTGGCCTTTTCTCCAGATCCTTTCTCATGCATTCTTGCTCTCCTTTCATCTGCTTCCTCTTCAGACCCTATGAGATACCAATTCTTTCTGCGCCTGTATAAATAGCAAGTGGAAGCCAGATTCTCCTTCCCCTCAAAAAAAAAAAAAACAACCCAAAAATATAAGATGAATCTTCAGGTTCAGTAACTAGGATTTTTATAATACATTGCTCCTAGATAGAGAGATTTCTGAAGAAGCATAGAAAATGTAATATCTATATAGTGATCCCCAAAGTATAATATGGTTTTATGAATTGTACCTGTTAAGATATTAGTTTGATCACTTTCAAAATTATGCCTTTTTAATAAACTACATCAGGTTCCATCATACTGCACTTCTTGTTCCCCAAGACCATTCAAATTGCAACAAGTGCTCAAAGGAATTATTAGAGTGACCAGGTGCAGAAAGACCCACTCTTACATAAAGAGATGAGAAGGGGATGGTATAACTTCTCAAAATGAAGGCTGAAAGAAGAATATTGGTATGCATTACATGTAGAAGCAAACAACAAGGAGGAGATGGCCAGTTTCTTTTACACTGAAGGAAAGGGAAGAACAACTTCATTGTAAATGGCACAAGTAATTGCATCCAGATGTTGGACATGGGAGCTTTAAACTGCAAAGCAAGACTTTGTTAGAACCTTCTAGTAGGACCCATCGGGTCCTCAAATGTAAGCATCTTTAATATAGAGCTTAAAGCCAATGATTATCTGGTTGCCTTGGGTTGCAAGGGATGGGACTTATTCAACCATAAGCCTGTTTTGGCGTTTTAGGACAATTTTTATTTGCATAAGAGCACTTATTGTTTGCATCTATACCTCTCGCTGGTAAGAATTCTATTGATAGAGAGCACATAGTCCTCTGCTTGTGACAATAAATACAATGGTATTCCTAAGGATTTGCAGGAATAAACTAAACCAGTGGAAGAAGTGATGTGCTTAGTTATGAAACTGCAATGCCTTTTTTTTTTTTGCTATCGATTGCAACCTTAAATTTCAAAGAACTACCTGTCAGCAGGAAAGGCAGCAGTTACCATTTTGATCCTTGAATTGCTGTTAACTGCCAGAGAAAACATAGCTTACCCTCTCAGACCTTCTTCTTCTTTTTTCTGTTGTTATTTTCAGCAACTTAAAATACCTTTGGAAGTTGGAAAAGGATCAGTTTGTGTCAGGGAGCTACAAGGGTTGCTCCCTAAAAGAAGGGAGCTGGGAGCCAGGGCTGACCCCAGCACAGGACAGGCAGTGCCTATGCCATCCCATAGCACTTGAGCAGGACGAGAGACCAGGGTTGTGACAGTAATAGGTCCCATCAACAGTTCAGTGAGTATCATGTGAAGCAATGTAACAAGCTTGCCAGGTCCTGGATCAATCCAGGAAATCCAAACAACAGTTTAGAACAGGCCAGAGGAAGGCACACGTCCAGTGTAGTTTAGACAGTCCCTGGGCTGAGCTGAAATGCGGCTCCTGGGCCCATGGGCAGGGGTTCAGGGAGGCTGCAGGTGAGGCTAGTCATGGCCAGAAAAGCCTATTAGACACCATAAGGCCCTGAGAGCTTGTAGGGGGCAAAAAAGATATGTCTAACAAAACCCAGGCAGTTCTTTCCATGGAGAACTTGCCACTTCTATTGCAAATGACCTGAGCACAGCCACTACTGCCTCCCTTTTTCCAACTCACCTTCTTTTTCCATGCAAAAGCAAGGAGTAAAGCAGATGAGGCGGGGCGCACACACAAGGAGGGAATACATAGACCATTTCCTTCATCTCTTTTATCAGAGCATGAGTCAGCTCTATTGGCTTCTCCCTTTGGCAAATAGGGGCCTTAGTGTCACAAAAAGGCACGCACATAAGTAAATTTTCCCTGCCTTTTTCCTGAATGTGGTTTTATGGAGTATATATATGAAGTTCAGAGAACTTAGTAAAAATGATAGCAAATGAGTGGACTTCTGAAAGTGCTCTTCTACAACCCAGCAGGTAATGAACCTCTTGCCTCCTCTTGCTAACTCAGAACATAAAGGTCATTAGCCTTGAAATTATTTGCAGAGGAAATTCCTCATGGAGTTGCATCATAGCTCATTCAGTGACAATGTTGGCGAGATAAATTTATGCTAGAGAAAGCAGAGGTTTATCTTTGTTGCCTTAAAGGCTATTTTCCTCCAGATAAGTTAGGCCTTCTTGGTCTGTCTTTACCTTGCCCATCTTATCTTATGCTCAGTAAAATTAGGAATCAGGAACTACTCTCTTTTTGTCACTCCTTCAGCATAATTTCTTTAAAACATATAAGAAAGGGTCCAGAAAGTGGAGAGATCTCTTCATTACCTCCTATATTTTCAGTGTAGCAGGCAACAGCCCTCAAAAAGGATACTCTTGAAGTCTGGTTGCACTTACTCATTGTTAGCTCTAATATTTACTAAACTGAATAATTTGATACCATCAGCATCACATCAATATTTGTCTTCCTTTCCATGTGACTCATCAAAATTTTTAATATAAGCATTGGTTGTTGCACAGATAACTCTAAACCCCCTTTTGTGAACTCCCTTATTATGAAAATTGATCATCTGCTCCTACTATCTGTATCAGTTTTAAACAATTACTTATCCACTGAAGGATCTTTCATCTCATGGCTGTTTCCTTATATGACTGATGAATGAACTTCCTCAGTACCTCTATAAAATCAAAGTTTATGTCAAATGACCCTTCCTTGTCCATGTACTCACTGACTGAATTCCCTGGTTTGACCTCACACCTGATCCTGCTCTGAGCAGGAGGTTGGACTAGAGTCGTCCTGAGGTCCCTTCAGCCTGTGACTCCACTAAAGAATGGGTTTGTGACCCAGGGCTATCCTGTATACAAATCATATTGATTATTCCTCAACATGTTGTATTTATAAAAGAGTCCACTAGTTAATTTTTTCTTACAGTTTCTGCCAATTTGCCTTGTACGTGCATCAGTCTTACTGTCTTGTGGTTTCCCAGGTGGCCCTTTAAAAGAATTTCCACATTTTCAATTCTCCAATCCCCTTATACTTAGATGACTTTATACACTAAATGTGCACACCATAGACAGAAGTTGCAGACCACTCCTATTTCCTCCACTAGTCTTTCTTTGAATTCCTTAAGGATTCCTTTATGATATCTGCTTCTTGTTACTGTTCATTTTACCTTTTTACTATCTTACCTCTTTCATACATACTCTGACTTGAGAAAAATAATGACATTTTAATGCTGCAACTAAAATTTGGATTCATAGACTTAATTCAGTATTGACCTTTTTGTAGTATCCTATCTGCCATCTCACTCATCCTTAGTTTGTTGGGTTGGTTTTTTGGTTTTGTTTTTGGCTTCCCCCCCCGCCGTGGTGACCTGCTGCTTGGTATCCTTTTGTACTTGATCCACAAACTTTCTCTCTGAAAACTACTTTTATTTAGCATAGATTCCATGTACTAGTACAAGGATCATAATTCTGAGGAAGTCCTAAACTGTCTTGTTTTCCTAAGTTACTGATGCACATGATATATACGTTCCCTAGTATCTGGGGTGAAGTTTGACATTGTATTGCCATAGAACACTTCTATCTTAATACCATGTTCTGTCCAATAACTTGTGAAATAAAGTCAGAAAGTATTATAAAAAAACCTCCTTCCATTGTTGACTGATGGTGTCTTAAAACGCATAACAAATGTCTCTGGTTTTCTGTATTACAAGTCTTGGTGTCTGTATCCAAGGAGGTACAAGCATGTATGGGGCTTGTTTATTGAAGTGTTTCTTTTTGCTACTCAGAGTTAACAGGGTAATGAGAGGATATTCACACCAGGATTTATTATTAAAACCATGATTTACTGTTCTGTAAGCAAGGAGTTTAGTAGGAAACATTCAAAAGAACTTAAGTTATTACCAAGATCTGTTGCAAAATGCACAGGTATCTTCAACCATTCAATTTTCTGACAGTATTTCTTGGTTACAGAAATTTTTGTGCCTATGTTACTATATCTATTCATGATCTTCTTCTAGGCTTCATAGGCTGCTGTATTTCTCTTATTAAATTCCCTTGCATGTTTTGCTTTCAACAGACTATTCAAAAATAGGGATCACAAGATACATGTGTACAGATCTATGTGTATTACGAATGTCCATATGCAATTAGATTTTAGATTCAGTTAACAGCAGACAGCTGAGAAGAGAGGAGGTAATTGCCAGATCTAACTGGATATTCTCATACTCATCTGAGACTATTTTTATATGTAACTATAAGATTTAACTCTGCAGCACTCTTTTCACTGAGCACCTGTGCCTTTTTTTTTTTGCTTTCAGCATCAAAATAAGTTTCAGAATGAAGCCATCTGTATTTTAAAGTTAGTGAAGAAACAACCCAAAACTAAGAACAACTAATATTACTGTCATCCCAGAAGCATAAGATAGGCCACACACCATTTCATAACGTTAGCATTGAAATAAAAAAAAAAACAAAACAAACAACCAACCAAAAAACCTATTACATTAACTACAAAAATGGACCTTGGCTTTCTCATTATTTATAGTAAGGCCATGCTATGAACTGAACTAAAGTTATTTCATCCCTTGAAAATAAGAAGAGATGCAGAAATATTCCTTAATGTGAAAAAAGTACATAGGATGAACAAAATCATCTGTCTTGCTCTTTTTTTTGGCAAGCAGTTACTGGCTTTGATCAACACTAGGAAACAAAATGAGTAAAAGCTATTACATTTTTATTCTCTATTTTGTTAAATAGATGAAAATACATATTTCATCTGCTTTACATCTGGTACAATTATGTTTTACAGAGCTCCAGGAGTGCTGTCAGGAGATGACAGAAGTACTTAGTCTTTGGCAATTTAGGATGTGAATGTTTTGATAGCTTTTTTTCAGACCAGATTTTACAGATTTTTTTTTTTCACATATTTTATTTCCAATTTTTACAGGTTGTAGATTCAAGCCTGCAATGCATTAAATAACATCTAAAATCCACAGAACACTTCCACATGCATACAGATTGAAGTAAATGATTGATCTCCATTCAAAATTAAAATTGAAAATATGTTGAAGAGCTCCTGTGTATCTTGTAGCAGAATGCTCACCATGTTGTAAGGAGTTTTCTATTTAGGAGGCACCCACAGCCCTTATTTGTGACTGCAACATGCCAGCAACAGAAGTGAGAGTCAATCAGAGTTTGAGTTACATGTCATCTTCTTTGGGTCATTCAGATTTACCTTCCCAGGGTATTGCAACTTCATTTCTGTGGTAGTGGGTTATCATTCCATGATTCAATAAAATCTGAGCTGCAGCTACTATTATTCATATCTCGTATTTTTAAATAATGACTTGGGCATTTTACCTCCTGCCTTTCTGTTGTTTCAGAACTAAGAACAAATAAAGCAAAACGAAAAAAAGTAAATTCCAAAGAAGCGGTCACTTAAATAAGACAATTATATCATCTTAGAGCCTTGAATATAAGGCTTTAGTAATTTTTAATATCTTAGAATTTGAATATGATTCTTTTTCTTCTCTATAATTCCAAGAGTTCTAAAAGAAAAAAAAAATATATTTAACCAGAGGTAAGAGATTCAGAACCTTCATTCTTCCAACGATTGCAGAGAATTGCAGAGAGCACAGAACAAAAGTTCGGCACGCCCTTTTTCATAAATGCTATTAGGAAAATGTACCAAGATGAACAAGAAAAATAAAGGCTACCCTTGTTACTTGAACAACAGTGATAAATTTTAAGATCTTCAGTAATACCTGTTAAAGAGACTATATGTCAAAGTTATTTCCTGGGGGGTGGTGGGGAGAAGGGATTTAGCTTGTTCTTTGGGATGTCCAAGTCAATTTCACAGTCACAGTGAAGGGATGCAGTTGAACAATACTTATATCAAGTCTCTGGTGCCGAGGTTCACAGACAATAGGCATATTTAATGTACTATTCCTACTGGATAGTATTCTCTGTAAGTACCCAAAGTTGGCTTCAGTCCCGCAGTGTTGAATTGCACTCACTTTTGTTTTCAATTAATTCTCTTAATTCAAATTATTCTTCCAGTTGTCCAGGCAAAATGAATTGAATTTAAATTCATTTATTCAAACTGGGCTAAGTGGCATAATAAGGACCATAGTTCTTTGAATGTGGCCAAATATGAATTATCTTCCAAATCTCTTTGATTTGAAGGCCCTCATGACCACCTTCTAGTCTATACTTTTAGAATTAAAGGCAACTGTTGCAAGTCGCAGTTTTATCTGACCAATAAATAAAGACATTTGTATTTCTCCAATTCATTGTTAGGGAGAGGTACCAACATAGTTGTAATACCTGAGCATCTAAATAAGTGATTTTAAATGACTAATGTCTGAAAGTACACAATTTTAATTTCAACTATCAAAAGCTATGTTTGTTGAAAATCACAGGAGTTTTCCACTGAAAAATAAGGACGTCAATAAATTAAAACTTTTCTTTGAAATGGATTTTGTTGTTTCTTTTGATAGGAAGTTATAAAAAAATATTTTCAAAATGCCTCAGTTACCTACCATGACTATATTATATACTATATATCATAGAATCATAGAATCATAGAATGGTTTGGGTTGGAAGGGACCTTAAAGATCATCTAGTTCCAAACCCCCTGCCATGGGCAGGGACACCTCCCACTAGACCAGATTGCTCAAAGCCCCATCCAGCCTGGCCTTGAACACTTCCAGGGATGGGGCATCCACAACCTCCCTGGGCAACCTGTTCCAGTGCCTCACCACCTTCACAGTAAAGAACTCCTTCATAATATCTAATCTAAATCTACCCTCTTTCAGTTTAAAACCATTACCCCTCATCCTATCACTGCATTCCCCAGTAAAGAGTCCCTCCCCATCTTTCCTGTAGGCTCCCTTTAGGTACTGGAAGGCTGCTATAAGGTCTCCTTGGAGCCTTCTCTTCTCCAGGCTGAACAGCCTCAACTCTCTCAGCCTGTCATAGCATAGGTGCTCCATCCCTCTGATCATCTTCGTGGCCCTGGGCTGGACCTGTTCCAACAGGTCCATATCCTTCTTGTGCTGAGGGCTCCAGAGCCGCACACAGTACTCCAGGTGGGGTCTCACCAGAGCAGAGTAGAGTAGTAGAATCACCTCCCTTGATCTACTGGCAATACTTCTTTTGATGCATCCCAGGATGCAGTTGGCTTTCTGGGCTGCAAGTGCGCATTGATGGCTCACGTTGAGCTTCTCATCCACCAGCATCCTTAAGTCCTTCTCAGGGCTGCTCTCAACCCATTCTCCACCCAGCCTGTATTTGTGCCTGACATAGCCATGAACCAACTGCAGGACCTTGCACTTGGCCTGGTTGAACTTTATGAGTTTCGCACAGACCCACCTCTCATGCCTGTCCAGGTCCCTCTGGATGGCATATCAAAAAATGTGTTTAAAAAAAAAAAAATCAAAACATGAGATAATGTAAAAATATTTTGGAATATTATATCTTATGGAAAAATTCAGGAATTAGTCTCTGTCCCTTTCATTTCTTCCAGGTAACATCTATATTAAGTTGTGGATTTTTTTTTTAATTATCATCTTTGTTATCTAGTGTATAGATGCCTCTTTTAGAGCTATTTAAGAGCTTTGATCTGAACCTGTATCCTTGGGAAAAAATATCTTCCTTTATGTTTTGAACGGGCTACTCTGTTTTTATTTCCATTTCAAAAACTTTCTATGACAAATTTTGTTTGCAAAGTAAGCCCAGAAGAAATCATTAATAATTTTCAAATTTTTCTTATGTATAAAACATATTATAGGACTAAACTTAAAAATTTTCACATTGTGTCCAATGTTTGCTTGAGTGAAAAAACTTTTAAAAAAAGACTCAAAATTAAATTGTTTTAAGCAAGGAAGAATACAAGGTTAAGCAAGCTATAAGGTGTTCTTTGTTTTCATTGTTAATAAGAGAAAATGTAAACACGTAAATTTTTCTAGCTGCACCTTCTCTGTCACAAGATCTTGTTATGCATTTTTTTTGCAAAATACATAGGGCTTTTTAGTATCAGAAATGCCTCCAATAGATTCTTATCTACAAATTTTCCTTCTCTTGGATAAACTCAGTGTATTGAATGTTTTAAATTTTTCAATGCACATCCTTTTTTTTTTTTCTCCATACTTCAAATAATTCTGTCTCTTTTCTAAACCCTATTGAATATTTTAACATCCTTTTGAAGTCTGAATACTGAAACTGGTGACAGTGCTTCCATATTTACATACCAAATGTGTAAATTGCATAAACTCCTACTCCTGCTTCTTGCTGTATTGTTTGAAGATTGTTCCAAGACTGCATTTATTTCCCTAGCAATATGAACAATATGAGCTTTCTTGACCAGAACATGTCTCTAAGAAACCGTGTTCAATTATTTATGAACAACTTCCACCATCACCTTTTCAAAATCACATTTATATTATACTGTAGATCTGGTCTATGTGTCTTGTTTCTAGATGGATGACTTCACCTGTAGCTATATTCAAATTAAGTTTTATACATTGTACTATCTATTCTGCCTTAATTAAATATATATGGTGATCAGTTTTCTGTGGACTTCAGAAGGAAAGCTGGAAGCATAGCTTACTGTAAACAGTGGCACCATTAATTTCATAATTAATCTTTAGAAAAGGAAATTCAAGTGGTTAGAATTCCTGTGCTTTCCCCAGGAGAAACTGAGGAGAAGTAAGGGCTTAACGTGGCCCTGCCAAGCTATAGGTTTTGGATATGGTAACAGGCATCAGACTAACAGCTTGAGGAATAAACAATTTATCCCTAAATACATACAGTAACAAATACAAGTCAGTAGTACAATTATCCAGGTTCTCTCACATAGCCATGGTTATACGGCAGGCTGTCAGGGAGCGGGGCACAGCGTCGTCTTCAGATGAGCAACTTGGACCAGCCGACAGCTGCAAGGCGTTACAAATCTCCTGGTCGCACTGTCCTCTTTTGCTGAGTTGTGGAAGCACTTTTTGGACTTGTTACCGAGTCATCGTACCCCTCCTCTGCTCCCTGTCTCTACCTGTTCTTTCCTTTGTGTGCGTGGTGCCTGGGAATACTGTATAAAGCACTGCTAGCCCCTAAGACGTACAGGAATGAATGCCATACATGCAGCTCAATGCTACAACACATGAACAATAAGTCAAATTTATACAAAAACCTGGATGGAACTCTAGGATATACCTGGAAAAAAAAAAAAAAAGATGTACCATGGTTCTGGGTCAAGGCCACTTGTTAAGTGGCACTTGTGGCTGTATACAAGTTTATCAAACTACTGTTCTGCAGTCTCTGTTGTTGGTTTTGACCTACAAAACCTAAATCATTTAGCAAGAAAACCATTTAGGCGAATGTAGCAATGTAAGATCCCCCTCCTCCATAAGTACTACTACTATGGATAAAAATCAGGTTCCAGACTGACTAATATGGGAAGGGGTGAGGGTGAGGAGAAAGAGTTAAATGTTCATGGCTTATTAGTTGTGGTTAATTTTAGTATTTCACTGAACAGCATTTTTCATGGTGTGCTTTTCAGCTTTAACTGAAGTGGCCTGGATAGAAGCCTTTGTAACGCTTATGTAACTTAAACCACTTTGCACATTTAAAAAACATCCTAATGTTGAGCTGTAACTCTTTTACCATAAAAATTATTCAGATTTCCTGTAATTTCATTTTTATATTTGTTACTGTTTTAGGTATAATTTTTACCTGTTAGCATTCACAACAGAAGCTTTATTTGCTGTGAACTTTGCTATTTTAATCCATGCTTCTTTTTTTTTGTGATAATAATAATTTGTTGACTATAAATGTCTATGCCATTTCATTGGTACTCTTACAAAAAAATACTCAAAAATTTTCCAATTAAATATAGTGTTTTTCCTGAACCACACTTTATTAGCCATTTCTGTTTATGTAAACCATAGATGTCAGACATAACTGATTATTATTCACACTATAATATTTTCTCTTAATACTTACATAACGTTTTTTGCTGGTTTATGTAGGTGCCTTGGTAATGACTAGAAAACACTACACCAGTTCAGATGGTGTGCTATATCATTTTAGAAGTCTTTAACGATTTGACACTCAGTTGGTCTTTCCTATTCTTTATAGTACCACACTTATACTGCATATCATTTTTTTATCCTCTGATGACATGATTATTTCATTTTAGATTAAGCTTCAGCAACCATTTAACAATAGCCAATAAACCCCCGATGCAAATTACATTTAATGGAAAGAAATAGAACAGAGCACTTGGAATCTGAATTTAATTTATAAGAAACCATTTAATCAGCACGAAATATTTACCTGGCAATGTGTTTTTACATATTGAAAATCTCATCATCTGGTTTAATACTCAGCAGAGCTTTGGCTGTATAGATATAATCTTGAAAGGCTGTTTCTTCTGCCGTAGAAAGAATTACTATACAAAAAATAACATTATGTGTGGTCAATGTAATTTAATATAGCTTACAGGTACTTTGGTTCCCTTTGCTAGTAAATTCTTAGCTATTTCAGAGAGGAGAGATGAAGAAAATCAATTAGGTTTAAGAAAGTAGATTTGTGTCTTTACTGTTGTATGACTATTGTCTATGGAAGAGCTGTGAACGTCGCCTAATCTTAAGAAATCACCTTGGAAGTAGTTTGACCTTAACAGCAGCAATTTTTTAAATAGTATCTAGCAAAAATTTTTACATACTTGGTTTCATCTCATTATGTTTATCTGTTGGACCCTGAAATAATGAGATAATTAACACCATAGATCAGTCTCTTATCTTGCACATTTGATTCAGGATATATGGGAATATTTTAATTGATTTATTTATTTTAATTAGAAATAACTTGACAGCCACTCCATTAAGAACATTCTTCAGCATTCTTTACAGCTCATTTCATATACCTATGATCTCTTTTCTTCAGAATGTAATTTAGGCCCCAGGTTGAAAATATTAATTGATTCATCCACAAATCACTGTACAGCAAATGGATGAGAATGTACAGCAAAAGTGTTAAATAAGTTGTATTAAACCAGCATATAGAATCTTGGTGATCCTCCATAATTTAGAAATCAAAAGAAGTAGGATGGTATCTGTTGAGATCTGTTGAGGCAGATTACTTTTTATGGGCTCTGGCCTGGGGAAGCTTATTGATCATTTCAACCTATTTGTAAGTTTTGTAGACCTTTATGTAACACATGACTACATACATTCTTCCCTGAGTTACTGTCTGTCAGACTGTGGGCTTACCAACTCATGCACAGAAAGATGGCATATCCTGTTTACCCGAAAGGTTCATAATTAAGTATCTTCTTTTCCTGAAGAGATTGTGATTTTGTATCAGTATTAGACTATTCTGACGGTAAACAGGAGGCTTATCTTTCAACACCCCTGAGAAGAGGTTTAGCTGCCTGTGGTAGGTTGACGTTGGCTGGATGCCAGGTGCCCACCAAGCCTTTCTGAGCAGGATGGGGTGAAAGAAAATAAGATGGGAAAAACAAAACACCTCATGGGTCAAGATAAAGAGAGAATAATAAAGAAAAAGTAAAGGCCACATGCAGAAGCAAAGGAAAACAAAAGATTTATTCTCTGCTTCCCATCGGCAGGCAATGTCCAGCCACTTCCTGGAAAGCAGGGCTTCACTCAGTACACATAGCGGTTTCTCCAGAAGACAAACATTGTAATAATCAATGTCCGTCTCCCCTGCCTCCTCCTTTCTCTTAGCTTTTATTGCTGAGCAGACCTCATATGACCTTTGGTCAGTTTGGGTCAGCAGTCCTGGGTATGTCCCCTCTCAAGATCTTGCCCACCCCCAGCCTACTGGTGAGGGGGGAGTTCTGGAGGGACAGCCTGGATGCTGTGCGAGCACTGCCCAGCAGTAGCCAAAACACCGGTGTCTTATCAATGCCCTTCTAGGTACCAATACAAAACATAGCACTATGAGGGCTACTATGGGGAAAATTAACTACATCTCAGCCAGATCCAATCCATCTAATAAAATATTGGCTCTTCTTTAACTGTATCTCTTCTCGTCATATTGACCTCATACTGTATACCTCAAAAATGAGGACCGAGATTGCTGTAGTGATATTCAAACCTTCATGCGCCAGTCACAGGGAGGAATAAGTGATTGTGCAGATATAGAATCTAACTCTAGGCAAGCTTAAAAAGTTTTGTCTTTCTGAAATTTCTATATATTTAGTGCTAGGGAGAGTGTAAATTTACTTGCTGATTGTGAACTGTTGATAGGTTCTTAAAATAATACATGAAGCAGTGGTTTTTTACATAATATACCAGGTTAAAATGTTTACCTATGGGAGGCTATGTTTGTTAGGCTAATAATATTAATAGTATTTAAAACACAGTTGATCAAACTAAGCTCTTTTCATTTTCAAACGCAGTAAACCAAGCATTTTCAAATATATCGTCTGCGAGAATTAAATCCTTGAAAATAAAAATTAATGATACAGTGCACATCATTCCAAGATGACCTTAACGTTGAATTGCAGCATTGTTTTACGCAGTAATTTCCTTTTAATAAGAGCTTCTTAAGGATTAAATATTCCAGATATATTTTTGAAATTCATTAAAATCTCATTGTTAGTATCTTATTTTGCAAATGTTCCAAATTATTCAATATAGAGAATGTTTCAAAATTAAGTCGATATTATTATCGATGGCTTTTACGTTGGCCTTCTATTTTATCTACACATACAGAGCCACTATAAACTAAGCTACTTAAAAACTCAACTTTGCAGTCGTCATTCTGCATGTCAAATATAAAATGCAGGAGACTGTGTTTGAAGAGAATGAATATAATCTTCAGAGGGCAAATAAACATAATTCAGAAAGTTTGTTGAAAGTGAGCACTAGGATTTAAAGGTTATTGTGAATGTTGGGGATATGCCTGTTTAAATAGCTCTCAAAAGTATGTACTTACCTATGTATTATTTGGCAAGGTGGTACTTTTTAATTTCAAAACCTAGTACATTAGTTCCATGCAGACATATTCATATATGGCATGAAGGAACTGATTTTGTATCTCTTCTGCTGTCCACCCAAGCTAAATAATGAAATTTGAGTCATTTAGAATGTGCCAGAAACGTACCTGCGAATATGCTATCATGTGGTGTGTTTGTACATCTCTGCCATCCTGCTCCATTGAATACATTTTTAGAAAATGTATTTCTAGTATCTCATTTTGAAATGCTTTTCATTAAAGGAGGTATTTTGACCAAAGAGTTTTCATTTGTTTTTCTGTTTTAGCTGTTGGAACAGAACTTTTCAGACAAAAGTTCTTAATAATTTAATTTTGCATTCTTTATTCTGAATATAAATATGCTTGTGTGTATATATATATTTATATAAGATGTGCTGTGCAAATAACATCAACCCAAACACTTTTAACTTTAAAGCTCAGAGTCTTCAAAAATGCATCCTATATAAAAGGAATAATTTCAACTGAAAAATTAAAAAACATTAATCATTGAAGAAAAATGATATTAATTCAGCTGGGTTCTACTTCTTGATCTCTGTATTCTGTTCTAGGTACATGCATTTATCTTCTTTAATTTTATGACAGGCATAGGTAAGTGGTTTGAAAATATAAACAAACAGTGTTTCTAATCAGAAGGCATCCATAGAAGTTCTGCTTCCTAATTTCATCAGGTAAAGAATGCTCTATTTTAACAAATAGTTGTCAGAAATATATCCTTTAAGAGAAGCTGTATTTCTTGGTAAGCTAAAGTAGGTTAAGTTAAAAATGACTGAAACAAAATTTATGGCAACAAATGACCAAGTTTTAGAGTTTTGTCAAGTGAAATTTCCAGATTCTCCTGTTTCTTCTTATGCTACAGATGCAGTGAAAAAGTTCTGAAATGTCTTCAGGACTGAATAGAATATCTTCATTACTGACATTGTCTAGATTTTATCAAAATTTAAAAAAAAAAATTTTAGTCACTGGTATGACAACCTGGCAAGACTTAAAAAAAAAAAATTAAAACAAGCAAGGCCAACTAGAAGCAATGTGATGGCATTTTTTGTGTCACTTGAATTTAAAGTTTTCAACTAGTAACGGAAATGTGGAAATTCTACAGGTGCATTTTAGCCATGGGGCCATGCTGGAACTGTCTAAGATGAATGTGCCTAGCTCTTTTCTTGAGTGAGCACTCCAAAACAGCTTTTTTACAACTAAAAGTAAGGAAACAAGCCTACCCTTCATAAGAATATACAGTAGAATAGTTGACCTAAAAAAGTTGGATTTGATAGTGATCACACTGTTCCTGCTGTGACCTCTGTTTTTGGCATTTTCAGAAACGGTTTGGAAGAAGAGACTTCAGGATGATGTGAGTAAATTTTCTAGTGATACTATGGTATTCAAGATGGCAAAGACAAGAGTAAACTGTGAAGGATTATAGGGGGAATTTATACACTGAGTAAACTTCCCATGCCATTTCAATGTTTTCTCAGTAAAAATAAATTGTAAATGACACATGAAAAAACAGTTAAATATAAATTATGAACCCTGACCATTGTTTTTTTCAGGAACTAGGTCTTCTGGACATAACAGATATTTTACGAAAAGTTAATCTCTCTTCTCAGTAGTGGTCCAGAAAATAAATAGACTGCTAGCAATTTTTAAGAAAGCAGCAAGAAGTAAAACAGAAAACACTATTATGCCATTGGTAAATCCATGGTTCACTTGCATTCTGACTCCTGTGTTCAGATATGTCCCCAGTCTAATAAAAAAAGAAAAAGTAGAGATAGAAAAGCTTCAAAGAAGGACCAAGATAACCAAAGACAGAGAATGGCTTCTGTACAAGGAAGTACTGCACAGCTCTACAGGCTGAAAACAAAACAACTGAGAGTAGATGGGACAGAGATGTATAAAATCACAAATGGCATGGGATAGGTATGGTCTCCTCACTGTCTCTTGCAGTACAAGAATTAGGGAAAAGCAGATAAAACTAGCAGATGTAAGATTCAGGACAAACAATGGGAGTTGATAATTCATTAGTAATGTAATTCAGTTGTGAAAGTTGCGGATTTTACAATTTTGTGAGTGCTAATACCTAAGCTGAAGGGGTAGTTGGACAAGTTCATGGAATCCAGAAAGCTACTTCATGTAAATACACTATCTGCAGTTCAGGAAGTCACTGAACTGCAAACTCTGAAAGCTCGTAAAATTATTCCAGGAAGGTTTTGGTGCCTTGTTATCCTGCTTTTACGCTTCTCTGAAGGTATCTCGTTTTGAGCACTGCTGAAGAAAGACTGGGCTTAGTCAGGCCATTGACCCAATCTGGATCAATCTTATGGTTTATCAACAGGGCTGCAATCTTGAGGTCTGTCACATTAGCTAAAGGGGAAATTGAGAGCAGTAGTACATTTATTCTCCTGTAAGGATACCTATATTAGAAGATCAGGGTTTTATATCCCATAAGAATGTATTTTGCATATGATTTTGTACAGCAGAAAAGTGTTAAGGCTCAGGAACAACTTTGCTCCACTCTGGGTCAAGAGGGAGGCATGTCTGTGTGCCTCAGACCCTTCTGCGTAGCTCCTCTAAGCTTAACACTTTGTATTCTCTTAAATTTCTCTCTCCTCAACTCACATCTCACAACACGTGATTTGCATTTTCAGTCTCTTACCACTGTTTTCAAATTCCACTGCAAAACTCCTCTACATATTGCTGTTTGATTCCCAGATTTGCCGTACAGTTCAGACCTTTGACTCCTTGTATCTTACCCATCTTGTTAACTTCGGGCTCCTTAGCTTCCCTCTGTCTTGCACACTGCTCAGCATGTTGGTTCTCATTTTTTTCCCTTTTTTTTTTTTTTTTCTTCTTCTGGATTCCTAATCACAATCTTTTTTCCCCCCAGAATCTTAACGAAATCTGGAACCTCTCCTCTTCTTCCCACTATTCTGTTTTGGCTTTTTTTTTAATTATTCTGTACTAGTAGCCTTCTGTCCTTTGCCCAGTCTCCAGATTCACCCCTTCGATTTCCCAGTGTTTGTCATTGCATTCCAACTCCTTGTCTGTTATTAGTGCGCTCTGAAATAACTAGATACAGTTTTAAAAATTTTTATTTCTGTGCTTTTCCTCCCATTTCTAGAATTCCTTCACCATTCTTCTGGTTTCTGTTTTTATCACATTCTGGGAGAGTTTCTGGTGTCTAAACATACCTTTTCAGACATTCTTCAGCGTCTGACATATCTGCATGAGAGCAGCAGATACAATACAGGATCTGCAGGAGACGTGCTCTTCTGAAATGGTAGCTGGACATCAGGAGCATCTGCATAGCACCACCTTGTAGCATCTAAAATAGCATTAGAATCTTCTGTTCAGACATCTGTATCATTCCTTCTGTGTCCTAATTAATGCTCATCTTTCCACAGTCTGGCATTGCTTCCTGGATGCAGGCAAGGGAATTATTTGGAGACTTTTTTTATGTTTTACTTCAACCGCCACAGACCAAGAACAATTGTTACAGGGAACTTTAGTGCTGTCCTTCCAGCTTTAGACTGACGTGGGCTCAGCCACACTGTTAAGGATGTCCCATGCGCTTCAGCAGTTTTCTTTGTTAAGCTCTGAAAAGTATCTGCTGAGCATGAAGGGCTTATATGTTGACTGAATTCACATGGATTTTCGCAGGGATGGTAAGACACGTGTTCTTCAAACAAGCTAATCTGCCCCCAATGCCAGATCCTTGTTGCAAAGCAGAATTTTAGAGCTGTAGTCAGAAAAGTTTTTCAGACTTTTTTTTACACATGCATGTACCCCCCCATGTGTTAACATTACTTTCTTTTCATATAGCATTTAATTGTTTAGTTTCTATAATAAATCCATCCTAGATAGACTGAAAATTCAACCCTGAGGTCTAAATTCACTGTTCAGCAAATTATAATAAAATTCCTAATGTAAAATTTCAATAATATTTATAAGCGATAGTCTTACTGACTTATCCTTTAAACAAACTTTTCAGTTTGTTATAAAAATGGCAGATGTGAAATAGCCTTTTTAAAATGTTTATAAAGAAACTTATAAAAGTTTCTTCAGTTTTTTATGCTTTTCATGCAACAGTGTGTCTTTTAGTAAAAATTAGTCTGTATTTCTGGTAGATAACTCTTTGGTCTATATTCTAGTAGAAAAGGTCTGTGTTAACAAAATAAGCCCTAGTTTTTTTATCGTTTGGGTGTTGTTTTGTATTTGGTACTTGGTGGATTTTTTTCACGTTTTTTTTCTTCAATCAACTGCTATTTCAATCAACTGCTATTTCTTTTGCAGAGACTGTGATTTAGAAAATATGGCAAGTTACAAATTGGGTTTTGTTAAAGTTTATGAATTGAATAATCTGTTCCTAATAATAATCAATGGCTCATTCACTGTTTAAATGGTTTTATTTAGCGATTTAGATCAAATATGTACATGCCTACTATTGCAAATGTCTAAAACAACTGAAAGAACCCAGGACATTCCTGCATGAGATGCATAAACTTACCACTGTTACAACATACCATTTACAACAGAACTGTCACATTTCTACACCTGTGCTTCTAGGAATCCAATATCTTTCATTTTGTGAACCAAGTAATCTCAGAGTAACTATATAGGTAAAACTAAGCCATCGCTATCTATGGGAATGTATCCTGACAGATAATCAGTGAAGAATAAAACCCACTCACCTTCCAGAGCAGGAAATTTCTCAGAAGACAGTTCACTCTCTGATCTCTCAGTCCTGATTCTTAAGGGAACTAAAACTCCTTACCAAAATAAACCTTGGAATTAAAATTCATAACTCTACTGGATACCAAAACCCACAACTTCAGTAAAAATAATGGGTTTGTAACACATTGTCATAGTCCTCATCGAATCCCAAACCCATTAATCTCCTTGTGTTCCACAGTTTACGAACTCTCTTTCCCCTTAAAGATAACTACTTATCATCTGTCCATTTCCCTCTCTCCCTCTCTTCCATTCTCCCTGTCTCTTTTCTAACAGTCATAGGCATATCAAGTATCTTTTCTTTCAGAGACTGTGATCTAAAGAATACATATTCCTCTAAACCTCTCCTAACTTATAATTCACGGTAGGTACATAGGTTTGAAATCTGAATCTATTTTAGACCTGAGGAAGAATTAGCGTTCCTGAAAGCTTGTCTTATTTTTCCAGCTATATTTGCTGGTTTAATATAAGGTATTATCTCTGTCAAGAAGCCTTGTCCTGCCTTCTTCCTTATCCAGACTTTTTGTAAGATAACATAGAAAATAGTGTTCAGAGGAAGATTGTAAATTTAGATATATAGTTGAAAAGTTACATATATATATACACTCTGGACATATATATACGCTGGGGCATTCAAATAACATTCTTGTTGGCAGTAGCAACTGTATGGACAACTTATGGCTGGTTATATGATCAGAAAAGATGCATAAAGATTAGGTCACAAGTGAAAGTGGCAGGAAGATTACCAGGAGATGTATTTATCATGAAAAATTACAGTAAACTCGGAATGCCCATTGATGTTTTAAAAAAATGAGCTTGCATATGACAGTTTCAGGGAGTTTTTTGCTGTGTGTTGTTTTTGGTTTTTTGTTTGTTTGTTTGTTTTTATTACGTTCTATTCCATTCATGTGCTAGCTCAAGTGTTCCTATATGCTTGTGAACCTTAGAAAACCTGTCACAGTTTTGGGGATTACAGATCTTCCCAGGCATGTTTTTCATGCTTATCTGTGTTATAGATTTACATATTTCCAGTTTTAATAAAGAGGTTATTTGCTGTTAGCATTTTCCAAAATGCTAATTTTGCTTGCAATAGATACATCAGTATACATGGAACAAATTTTAAGCATTAGACCCGATTTCACACTGGAGAAGACGTCCTGTATGCCAGGTCTTCAACTAGGTTAGCAAAGGCTTACAGAGCTTCAATGTATTATTAAAGAGCCTGTGTAGAACCTCAGCCTCGGAACAGGCTTATTCTTAAAACACATAATTCTTTCCAATTGCTGATGAAAGGATTGGAGGATATCAATAGAAACGTGCAGAGTAAAAGACTTTACAAGAACAAAATATACCAGTTAATAGCCCACTCCTCATCATGAGTATGTATTCAAACTTCTGTACTAGGTATTGAGAAGGTAGCTTGCCTAGTTTTGTGTGAGGTAAGTAAAATATCAGACGATCTGGCACAGTGTTCTGTCTAGGCTGTTATGTCTGCTTTCTCAGACTCTAAAAGTGGCAAAAAAAAGGCAGTAACAGAGTGTTAGGTTATACTATCTTTGGGTTTAATAATGGTCTTTTTATTGAAGGGAAAATGAAGTTAAAGATGATACCTGCTTGGGATCAGTGTGGCTCAGTTATAGAGATATATTAAATTCTTTTATGTAGATCCTTTTCCCAAATAGTCAGGTGTAAAAATGTCTTGTTCTATTCTACAGTAAAATCTTTCAGGAGATCAAGTATCTTCTTTATCCTGTTAAGATCTTTAAACTGTAGGAATGGAGTTATGGAAATAAATGCTATTGTCTTCAAATTAATAAGAAATAGAGACTACGAGGGGCAGTATTAGAACTGGAATTGTAATCCATTGTAAGAATACACCTTTCTCACACTAAAGATTGAATTGTTAGAACCTAAGAAGGCAAAAACACCTCACATTAACAGCATTAAAAAAAAACAACCAAACAGAAACAACCACCCCCAAACAGCCCCCCCCCAAAAAAAAACAAAACAAAAAAACAAAAACAAGAGGGAAGGAGGGCTTGTTAACATAAAACCAGGTCATAATAATATAAACCAAATCTATTTTTTTTTAATGTAAAAGTCAAACAATTGTTAAGCTTAGCATGTATCTGTGTAACAGTTTATTCTGTTTTGCTTCTATAAAAAGATACTATTTTAGAAGTTAGCGTATTAACTTCATGAAGATTTCCATTTTTACCATCGAATTTACATGTTCTCAGGTGGTTTGGTATGATACAAGAAATTTAAATATAAAGTAGGACAGACATTATACTACATAGCAGGTATAACAATGAAAGGAAGAATTACTTTTCCTAATATCACTGGCAAAAGGCTTCGAACTGCGATAAAGGAATAGAAGTTTCATGCCTTCTTATGAAGTCATGAAAAAGATTGAACAGGTATGATAGATTAGAGAAACAAGTCCTGTTTCTGTTTCCAGGTAAAACAATTTACCCTACTGGATTTTCAGAATGGGAATTGCACAGTTATGTAAAATTAATCCTTGTGCTCTCAGGATTCTGTCCTTGAAAATCAACCAGGTCTCCTAACCTCTTTCCCTCCAGGACAATTTCTCATGGGATTGTAGTAAATAGGTTCGCGAATAGACCAATATCTGCTCTTCTGAAGTCCACGGTTGTAATTCTGCTGTTTGCCTTCCTTATACCCCTCAGAACCTTAAACTCTAGTCTCATGGTCATGGCAGCCAAGCCTGCCCTTGACATTCATTCACTTGTTTGTGAGTAACAGGTCCAACAGAGCACCCTGTCTAGTCAGTAGGTTGTTCACCTGTATCAAAAATTGTCTTCAAGACATTCTGGAAGTCTCCTGGATTGCTTGCACCAGCAGATATTGGGGCGATTAAAGCAGGGCCTGTGATTGTAAGGTCTTATCCAGTTCTCTAAAGAAGGCTTCATCCACCTCCTCTTCTTGATCAGGTGGTCTCTAGCAGACACTTGCTCCATCCCCTGTGCTAGTTTGTCTTCTGATCCTTAACTCCTACCCACTAGTTTTCTACTGATTTGTCTCTGGCTTCAAGGCAACATTTTTTACATTTGAGTTACTCCTTGCCATAAAGCACAACCTCCTCCTTGCCTTCACACCTCCATCCATCCACTGCAGCACTCTAGTCTACAGAGCTATCCCACCATCTCTCTGTAATCCCAGTGACATTATAGCTCTGCAGCTTTGTTTGGACTTGTGATTCCTCCTGCTTGTTCTCTGTACTACATCCATTTGTATCCAGGTATTTGGCTTTTATGCCCCAAGTCGTACCCCGTGTCTCTCCAAGTGTGAGAGCATCCCCTGTAAAGCTGCTGCTGAGACACATCTGTTTTGCCCCTTGTGCCCTTACATCTCTTTGGGTTACGGCAACTATGTACATAGTGTAAAGTACTCCTCACTACATTAGCAAGTTTTTTTGCAAAGATACTCCTGTCACACTGTCAGATAACCCATCCCTACGCAGTAGTGCTTATTGATCACAGAGGGTTTTGTGATCATGGAAGCCAAAGCCCTGCTTGCAACATCAGGCATGTGTTGACCTACTGAATGAGCTCATTTCTCCTGGAGCCTTTCCCCCTTACTGGAAGGACAGAGACATCACTTGACCCCCTTACCTTTTACCTCATCCCTTGAGCTCTGAAGCAGTCTTAATGCACTTTGGATAACCCTTGATAGCACTGTGGGTGTTCCTATGAAAAAGCAGCAGAGGGTAAGGCCAGAAAAGCCTTGACATTTCTTGTGCAGCATCTTGTATCTGAGCCACTGCTAAGCAGAAACCTTCTGAAAAATCAGGTAGGGTTGGCATATAGTTGCCTTCATCCCCCACAAGAAGGGGGTTTATGTAGCTACCACATGCCTTTTTACCTCTGCTCAGGCTCAGCTTGCTCTGATGAAACCCCCAATGGGTCTTGTTCCTCCATAACAAATGCCCAGAGCACTATACATATGCTCAAGTTGCAGATTTGCAGATGGAGCAGGAGCTTTTCTTCTGTTGCCAAAAGTCACAGCCTTCTCCGTCTGGCCAGCTTTCCTCTTTTACCTGTTTGACCATGATGACCACTGTTGCTGCTCTTTCCTTGCCTTGCGTGGCTCAGGCTCTTGCCTTTGCAGCTTTCCTGCAAAGAACCTTCCAATAGCCTCTTTAACCTTCTTGATGTTGTGCAGTCTCTCAGCTCTCCCTGCTACTTCTTCATCTGGCAGCTCAGTGCCTTGACCAGAGCCCACCTCCCATAGAAGAGAACCCAGGCCATCTTTGCAGCACCAAACACGGGCTGTGACCAGAGCGTCTGCTGTGTCAAGGCCATTAGCATCAGTCAGCACTGGAGCATGTGCCTTGTGGCATGCTGAGACCATCAGTGCACTGTCTTCACGTGGTCCTGCTCAGTCCTGAGCAGCAATGCCAGGTCCCTGTGTGCCTCCCTTCACTGACTGCTATGACAGTGTCTATGTCTATCCACTGTACCTCAGCTTAAAGTGCCCCAGTCTGGCAGCCAGTGCTTCCCAGCAGCAGCCCACACATTAGGCAAAGCCCCAGCAGAATAAGCAGCAGAGCCTGAAGCTGCTGTACAAACTGAGAGCAGAAACCACAAGCGGCAGCGCCAGCAGCCTCCGGGGCACCCTGCCTAGTCCTGCCTGGAGACCAGCACCTTGTCACCGTGCTCCCAAACCTACACGGCAAACAGCATCACCCGCGCTGGCCCATTCCTGCCCCACTGCTTCTTCATAAGCATATACCAGAGCCTCACACCGCCCTTGGCTCCACTTGCGAGTGCTGCTGGTGGTGCCACCCTCGCAGCAGCTGCCTCCAGCAGGGCTGACCTGATTGCTGCAGCCTGAACGGCTGCTCACCTGCAGGCTTTAGTCTCAGACGCTCAGCTGCGACATGACAAGTACTAAAACAATGCCTTATTGGGTGGTGACACTGAGAAGTGTCAGGTTGACAGGGAACGTGCAAAGCAGTAGGTAGGTTTTTCAAGCTTACTGAATACTGAATTTCATTTCAGTGTTTAAATAGCCATGAAAGCAATTTATCAGTGTATTCTTTTCCAATAAGCATTTTCCTTCCATAGTGTTTTTATTATTATAAATTAAGATTAAAGGTTTTGCCTGCAGCCAGTTTTAAACTTTTAAATGTTGTTTATCAATGATTCCATCCAAATATTACTGCAAGCATACATTTTAAGCACTATGGGATTTTGAGGGTGGCTTTTCATTCAGTGTGTGTGTATGTGCTTAGCTTTTGTTTCTCTAAATACAAGGACAATGTCATCTCTATCTGTAGATTTTTAAGTACGCTTGGGAAGCTCTTTTTCTATTTTTTGAACTCACTGAAGAAATTCAACATTTTTCAAGAGTGCCAAGATCTTGGAAATAACTCCTTTTAACATTTTGTTAAATTGGACAGCTAAGCAAAGGAAAGGTTGCAACTTGAGGACACGGTGTTAGCAGATAAGAGAGAATCCACAAAAATGAACAGCGTGCCCTTCTACAAAGATGTAACCTGGGGAAAAGCTTCATTCATAGCTGAGGCCTTTCTGAGACACCAAAGTCTGTAACCATGTGACACAAATCTATAGAAAATTAGAGATCGTTAGAGCCAGGGTTGCAACCAGTCTGTCCCCTATAACTGACTGGCCCTGAACATCACATATTTTATTCAGCTTATATATCCTTATGTGAGTATAGGTAGAAAAGAGTTATAACTTTGTGCACTACTATTTGGAAAAATGAGCAGTGAAGTCATCTGCAGTACCTGCTAATGGATAGGCTACTTAAACATATAATGCTTTAAATAAATGCCACCTGTTAGTATTTATCAAGAGCAGCAGAAATAATGCAGATGTTCTTTTACTAGTACCATTCACCCAGCGTTTACTGACACATTTATTGAGGAAGACCATACACCTGGTGCGTGAGGATTTTGTCATAAAGTGTACTGCTGCTTCCTGCATAAAATTTGTCATATTTTCCAGATCAAGACCTTACTCCATCCATATCTAATGTTATTGCATTGAAGCGTTTTAGTTAAAATGAAAAAAAAGCAACGACCAAAACAAAAGTTTTACTGGAGGGGGATCAACCAGACTATCATTAAAAAAGCTAGAGCTCACCTGCAGATATTTTAGCTTTAAGTGAACAGTGCATCATATTGGAAATAATGAAAAGGTATTAAGGCGCTTTTTTTTTTTTAATTGTATTATTCCAGTGTAATCTGTCTTGATTCCAGAAGCAGCCTTCTCTAATTCCCCTACTTTTTTTTGGTGCCTCTAGTCAACAAAGGAGTGCTCTCACATCTGGCTTTTTGCTTAATTTCTCTCTTACCTAGACTGTACAGCTAAACTGTAGAATAAATGTTAGCTGGTGACCCAGTTTACATCATCCTGGCAGGTTGCTGCTGTTGCTCCCCTGAACATCAGCCTCAGCCTCAGCTTCATTTTCAGGCTGTGCCTCACAGTGCTTTTGCTTCTGACTCAAGGCTTCAGCAATTCCCCAAACAAACAAACGTGCTGTTTAAAGATGATTCTGTTTTCACTTCTGTTTGCTTTGCCACCTCCACCACCAAACTGCTTGTTACCTTCCTGCTATCTGAATCTAGCTTTCCCGCTAGGCGAAAATATGGCTTGCATCCTATCTAATCAGCTAAAAAATAAAAGTTTAAACAGTCAAGAAAGGTGGTTTGAGAGGCAGATATTATCCACTCTGCCAGCAGACCTGTGGAGCTGCTCCTTTGGCGGGGACAGGGAATAAGAACCAGGGTCA
This sequence comes from Dromas ardeola, assembly GCA_013398915.1. Lineage (NCBI taxonomy): Eukaryota > Metazoa > Chordata > Aves > Charadriiformes > Dromadidae > Dromas > Dromas ardeola. The sequence continues at coordinate 109,413 of VYZM01016292.1, read as the reverse complement.
GTAGTATTACCAGTAAGTATATTAGCTATACAATTAGCCATAGTCATATAGGTTTACTAATGAAAGTGTTAGGTAGTTACAATAACTATTTAGTCTCTCCTTTCCTATTTCTGTCGTTGAAGTAAAAGTTGTTTCACTGCAAGTGTCTGATGCAATACAAACCTGATCAGCATTTGTTTAAAAGAACCAAAACCAAAAACTTATAAAAATATTTCTGAGTTGTACAATTAAATGAAACAATATAGATCTATGGCCAAGAAAAAAAGACATAGTCTCTTAAGTATGAGAGATTATGAAAAAGACGTTCTCATACTTATTGCTTCTTAGCTGAATGCAGATATTTACCAGGAGTTTCTTTAATAACCCTGAATATTTTGTTGAATAGAGTAGCTGAAACAAATTTATAAATCATATTCTCCAAATACTATATCCATAAAAACACAGAGTAAATTCTCATTAAAATCCAATATAAATTTAGCATACGTTGTGATTTATCACAGGCAAAACTACCTGATTAGTGATATTTTTGCGTAACGTATTTGCATTCTACCAACAATAGTGCAAAACTATACTGTTCAGGAAGGCAAAATTCTAACAGCACTTGAAAGGGCACTAAGGTTTTCAGCTTATATCATACGTTTATGTTGAGATTTTCAGAAACTCATATCTCAAGAGCAGATGTGACCATTATCATCAATAATTTATTTTTTTTTTACAGAGTAGAGAAACACACATAGGCTACGCATTTTTGTAATTTCTGGCATATGTACTAATATTATGTATGGTAATTATAACGTAGATTTTCTTAGTTGCCAAAGTGATCTTAAAACTGAAAAATTTTACTTGACCATACAAATATGCATGCTTTGCATGTGTATACTCAAACATACCATATATATATACACACTCCATGTATATCGGAATACATCTGTATACCATCCAGTCCACAGCATTCCATTTCAATTCATATGCATACCATGTATTGTAATGCACATCCTAAATCTAGTCACTGCTTTATCTAGAGTAGCAAAGAGTTGTTTTATGCAGATTAGACAGCACTTAGGCTAGCCACGCAGATTGCCTATCTAAAGTTATCTTGGCTTAGCGCTGGAGCTCCGGTGACACTGGCATACTGAGCTGCAATAAGGCTTTCTGCCTGCTTCACAGATGGCTCTGAATGCAAGCAGCCAAGACACACAGAACACTGTGCATTTGTGCTAGCCAAAATTCCCGCATGGTGTATTTGGAGTCGCTGTTTAGCCAGCTTGGATTTAGTTCTGTTTTGTGTTATCAAAACCATGGCGTCTGCAGCAGTCTGTAGCACGGCTGCGGTTTTCACTACATTATTATGAGCCTACACAGCCTCAATGGAATTTGTTTATTCCTTTATATGTAAGAAATTTTCCAAAATGTGGGCCAATCGTCTTGCGTCAGCAAAGTGCCTTTTACAACAGACCAGCCTTCTTGTCCCTTTTCTACATCCAGCTGTTTTGTTATTAAGCCCTTGTGTAATGATAATCTTTCCTGATACATTCAATGACAGCTATTGAAGCCTTACTCAGATTCGTCAGTGTAATTACCCAGACATTTATAATGGGTAAGAGGAGTGGATCAGAATCCTGAAGTATAAAGCTTCCATCCAAATTTTCTGATAATGTTCATATGAAATTTTGGAAACTGAGCTTTCATAAATGACCTGAAAAAATATTTAACTTGGGTAGTTTCATGCTGTCTCTGGTTCTTTGTAGGTGGTAGATATCCAGTGCCAAATATTGAGAGTGAAAAAACTTCACTGTACTCTTCTGCTGTTGTCTGTCACATTCGTTGTTTTATTCAGGAACAGAAGTACCCTAGCATGGGAAAATATTTTTACAGAGTACTTTTTTGGAGCACGTAATTCTTATCATGTTTTGAAGAGAAAGTTGATCCATTCAAAGAGAATGGCCCAAGCCCTTTGTAACAGGGTATGGGGTTAGCATATAGCTATGCATGTAGTTTAGGTACTGAATATGAGTAATTTAAGTTATTTAAGTTTAGCAAGATCTAGAAAGTTTTGTCTTTGACACAGACATTTGCAATGGGCTACTTCAATTAAAATAAAGTACCAAAATCTTTTTTTGGTTCGTTTCCACCTTAACAATACTGTAAATGTGGAATTGACAGCAATGTTTTAGTCAGCAGACTAAGGTACTTCAAATGTGCTATGGGATATATAAAAAAATAATTATGTAGATGTGATGATTTGTTTTAAAAAGGCTTCTCAAAGATGGCTTCATTGTTAAGCCCATTTGCCAAATAATTTATCTGCCAGTCTTAGTTTTAGAAAGGTCTGCCTTTGTAACAGTGCTTCCTCAGTTCCAGAAATAGAAAATGTTAATTTCTGTCTTTTGATTTCTGCTGAAACAAATCATTTTCTAGTTATCAGTTTGGCATGACTGATTTAAACTCATCCTAGGGGGAAAAAGTAATTATTACTGGCCTCTGTTAATCCCCATGTAGCCTCATAGCCAACACAAAACTAACAGTTCTTGCAGGGATTTCTGCTTGCATCAAAGCTCAGAAGGAAATAATGCCATTTTCTGCTGCTGGTGGTGGAATATTTCAGTAGAAACTGCTCATGGAGTTTGAGGAATATTAGTATTTTTAGTAACCTCAGTTACTAAAGCCTCATAAACCTGGTGAATTGCAGTTTATCAGCTTGATTATTCTATTTTTCAAAGGCTGTTCCCAGTTAATAGCTACCCTGTTGTTCTCTATCTGCCTGCCTCTAGTCAAGTTTTCAGGTTTATGCACCCGAACCAAATATAAAATTAAAGATATAATATGCAGTTAGGGAGAAAGAAGGTGGAATGGATTGCAGATTTTGAGAGAGGAAGGTGGGAGGCGGTTTGAGAGAGGAAGAGGAAGCGTAGGAAAGGCTTGCTCCCTCACAGCACAGGAATGAAGATATTCGTATGTATGAGCCTCAAGAAACGTCATTCACGACCAGAATGCCATTGTATCATGTCTTTTGCACTAAACAAGCAGCTCCTGAGAATGTGCAGCTGTGATACATCACAACACAGAACAAAAGATATATTTGGATGAGAGAGGTTAAAGGAGCTCTCTGATAGTATTAGACATCATCAAAGACATTATGCTAAACATTTCAGCAGCCTAATTGTTGCCAAAATTTCTACTGGCATCAGAGAAAAGATGATAGAGTGGATAATGAGTTAGTTGAGTCAATGTATAAGAAGGAAATCCTCCAAAATTAGAAAGCACCACAGGAGAAATCATGAAAAAGCTGCTTTGAAATTATACCTTGCATACAATGTGGGATGACACCACAGGGCAGCTGAGGACAGAGTTGATATTTGCATGGCAATCGAGAAATGCTTTGAAAGAATGAATTAATGATGGAAAGACGAAACGATGTTTTGATTTGAGACAGGCACAGCAGTTTCAGCTTGTGTTGTTTTAGCTCTTTTGCTAAAAATCTCTTTAGTTCTTTTTGCATAAAATGCACCATTTCATGTTTAAAATAATTTTCTGAGAGGTCATGTTAGCTGTGAGTAACAGACTCCTTGAGTAAAATTTTTTTGAAAGTCTTAAATGAAGATGAAATGTAATAATCACAAGGTATAACTAGTATTACTAATCTCCAGGAGCCATAAGCCTTGAGGTGTCTATTACTGGAATTAATTAGTAGTTTTGTCCAAAAATCAGTCCAATGTCAACAATTTCGCTTAAAAATTTGGAAATAGCCACCAAAAAAGGTTTGGGATGTGCTATGTATTGATTTTTTTCTAGTAAAGTAATATGTATTTTTTGGTAAATTATATAATGGTTCCGAAAGGGATGCCATGTAGCAGTTATTTCTGTAAAAGAACTATTTATCTGCTTGCTTTTTCATCCTGGTCCCCTAAGGACATGTATAGAAATGCATATATACAAATATAGAGAATACCAAATTTGTGCATATACAAACACATGGAATATTAAATCATAGTTGATGCTGGCTATCTGTCTCCCTGTATATAACAGTTCAGCAATCCTATTGAACCCATTCAAAATATGGCTGTACAAAATGGGGTCCCACCTTCCTCAAGTAATTGCAGGGAACAATTATCATTGCAGAGGCAGTTATAAATCTTTATTGATCAGTTATGCAAGCAAACATATTATGCTTGTTTCTGCATTTCTTAAACCCAAAAGCCTATAATCTACATTAGCTTCTTTAATTCAACAAGGGGCAACACAACACATAACTGTTGCTAGCAAAACAGTCTATTTTGACATAACAGAGCTTTCTGTTGCAGAGCATTTTAAACTTTGTTTCTTTCCAAGATTAACATTTGAGTACTGAGGTATTTGCAATAAAATCTTTTATTTGCACTGTCTCAGTGTTTTACCAGAATGCTCACTGGAAGGTATTCTTTTCCTTACCTGAAGGAGATGGGTTTCTCACTCTTTGACCTGACTCAATAAGCTTTATGATGAACTATATTGCTTCATGAAAGAAATCACAAGGTGGTCAATTCAGGGAAGTCTTAACACTGCATATGTACCATACAATTACTCCTTTTAGTACATTAAGACCGCATATAATAATCTTGGTAATGAAATGAGTCAAAAATCATCTTGTAGCATATCCTTCCCTTTCTAAATGGTAGCTGCTATTGTTATGTGAATAATATTGTAACTGCACTCCTTGTGATCATGTCGCATGTGGCATCAGTCACCATCTGAAAGGAAAAGATCTGGCAGCTGATAGTAAAATGTAAGTCCCCATTTATAAATCTGTGACTCTTCTAGACCTCTAGAACCCCAGAGTTCTTGCAAAATTATGTCTGTTTCTATATTCTATATAGATCCACAACATCTGTTTGGGCTTCACATACCCTCATTAGGTAACTATGAATTTGTGTATTATTGATTGCATCCTGAATTCCTGTAATAAAGTGAGGAATGACCACATGCTGAAACTGTATGACATCACATGGTGGAGTAAAATTTGGCATTAGGATAGTACAAACAGATAGTACAAAATATGATGTCATCATAATTTATAATTCAATGACATTTTGTCCCTTCCTACCTATTTTGAATTTCCATACATCCTTACTACTCATTTTCCCTCCTGATTGTCGTCCCCCCCTCCCCCCCCTCAAACTTAAGCAAAAGATGTTTAACAAAAATGTTTTGGGTTTGTGGTTTTTGGTTGGGATGAATGGGGAGGATATTTTAGGTGGGACGGGTGGGTAATGTATCCTAAGTCTTCTCTTGCCTTTCTGTCTTCCTTTTCTCCGGGTGTACTAATTCTGTCTCTGCACATTTTGTGTCCCTGGCCACATGCAAAATCTAATAAAGACCCCAGACTAGAGAACATTTATTTTTCAAAGCAACCAGAGACGTCTAAAAATGACCTTTCCTTTCTAGTCAGTGCTCTGGATAGGAATCCTTACAAGTACACGGCTTCTCTGCAGTTGCAAGAAGGACTCTTTAAGCATAAAACTATCCAGATTCTAATCTAATTTTTGCATGTCTAATAAAGAGCTTTATTATATTTTGCAATTGCAAACAGCTAGATGAGGCAGCTGGTGCATAATGGTATACATGCCCTTTTTGTACTGAACTGGCACTTTGCATAGGAATACAAATGTCTTGGCATTACAGAAATAGCTTTTCATATAGGGACAGTTATATTTTAAAGTTACAAGATGTAAAGACCAAGTGCCATATAAGGCAGCTGATGTGTAACAGCATCCTGTGCAGAACATGAATACTCCATGGCTCCCAAGAGGCAGCTGGTTAATAATGCACAGATTTAAATGTATTTGGCAATGGTAGCTTCAAGAGGCACTATAAGGATATTAAGCTCAAAGATATTTTATTTGTAATTTCTTTAACCTTCATTTGATACAGTGTGATATCATATATTGTTAGGTATAACTTGCTGCCTCATTAGTATCTCAGTAGTTTGAACACACTGAAAGGAAATGGGTGACATTCACCAAGTTCCCACATACTTCACATAAATTCAAGGTCTCTTGTTACTTTTGGATGGGAACACCTAAGAATTAAGGCAAAATTACAAGCAAAAAAGTAGATAGGTTATTTTTATATAGCAGATCATTTGTATGTAAGTTTAGTTTGACTTATTGCACAGTAAAAAAATTTCATTTTCTCCATATTCAACTTAAAAATTAAATAACAGCTACCTTCAAATGCAGTAAGTGCAATGCTGTGTCTATCATCTCTACAGGGAGTTTCAAAGTTGCCAATTTCAGACCATTTTTTCTTTCCAGAAAAGATACTGTCAGAGAGAAATAATTATAATCAATTATAATCATGGCAGTGATAAAAAACGTGAGTCATTCAGGTTTTCCTGTTCAGTGAATTGCCTTTATGAAGGATTGGATTGGTATAGAGCCATACATACCTTAGAGGGGATGCCCTCTAAATGGCAACAACTGAATATGTATGTATTATAGAGACCTATTGGGTAATCCGTGCTCCTCTGTGCTTAATTATTTTTTAATTATTCTGTTTTTTCAGGAAAACATGAACAAGTGTCATGGGATAAAGTCTACTTGAAAGCATCACTCAGGAAAGCAAGGGCCTGGCTCCATCTGCCCAGTTCTAACACCTTAGATGACTGGTATGTGTTATGAAAATCACACAGAATCACAGAATCACAGAATCATAGAATGGTTTGGGTTGGAAGGGACCTTAAAGATCATCTAGTTCCACCCCCCCTGCCGTGGGCAGGGACACCTCCCACTAGACCAGGCTGGTCAAAGCCTCAGCCAGCCTGGCCTTGAACACTTCCAGGGATGGGGCATCCACAACTTCCTTGGGCAACCTGTTCCAGTGCCTCACCACCTTTACAGTAAAGAATTTCTTACTGATATCTAATCTAAATCTACCCTCTTTCAGTTTGAAACCGTTACCCCATGTCCTATCATTACACTCCCTGATGAAGAATCCTCCCCATCCTTCCTACAGGTACCCCTTTAGGTACTGGAAGGCTGATATAAGGTCTTCCTGGAGCTTTCTCTTCTCCAGGCAGAACAGCCCCAACTCTCTCAGCCTGTCCTCATAGCATAGGTGCTCCAGCCCTCTGATCATCTTCATGGCCCTCTGCTGGACTCGTTCCAACAGGTCCATGTCCTTCTTGTGCTGAGGACTCCAGAGCTGGATGCAGTACTCCAGGTGGGGTCTCACCAGAGCAGAGTAGAGGGGGAGAATCACCTCCCTCCACCTGCTGGCCATGTTTCTTTTGATGCAGTCCAGGACACGATTGGCTTTCTGGGCTGCAAGTGCGCACTGCTGGCTCATGTTGAGCTTCTGATCCACCAGCACCCTTGAGTCCTTCTCCTCAGGGCTGCTCTCAACCCATTCTCCACCAAGCCTGTATTTGTGCCTGGGATTGCCATGACCAGCTGCAGGACCTTGCACTTGGCCTGGTTGAACCTCATGAGGTTCACACAGGCCCACCTCTCAAGCCTGTCCAGGTCCCTCTGGGTGGCATCCCTTCCCTCCAGTGTGTTGACTGTGCCACACAGCTTGGTGTTGTCAGCCAACTTGCTGAGGGTGCACTCAATCCCACTGTCCATGTCACCGACAAAGACGTTAAACAGCACTGGTCCCAGTACTGACCCCTGAGGAACGCCACTCGTCACTGGTTTCCACTTGGATATTGAGCTGTTAACCACAACCCTTTGACTGCAGCCATCTATCCAGTTCCTTATCCACTGAGTGCTCCATCCACCAAATCCATGCTTTTCCAATTTAGAGACCAGGATGTTGTGCGGGACAGTGTCAAATGCTTTGCATAAGTCCAGGTAGATGACGTTGGTTGCTCTCCCGTTATCTACCAATGCTGTGGCGACATCATAGAAGTCAGGCACAATTTGCCTTTGGTGAAGCCATGTTGGCTGTCACCAATCACCTCCTTATTTTCCATGTGCCTTAGCAGAGGAAGCTTACCCAAAGCACTCAGACTACATCTGCCCTGGTTTAGGTATGCATGGAAAAGTAACAAAACAGGGCAGATTTACTCCTAGCTTCACCTCTATGTAGTCCATTTGGAGTGGGAGGACAGAATGTAATGGTAACCCAGATAGTAAGTTACTGAGAGAAAGTCAAATAGATGGGCTTGGAGTGAGGGGATGGATGAGGCTGTTGGTGGCTTATGCTGACCACCTGAGTTAGAAAGCTAAATCACTGAAAACAGTAGCCCTTTGGAGGGAAACACATCGACATATCCAACACTGTGCAGAAGGATGAGCCAAAGGCCCCACTAAAAGTTAAAGGCCAGGTCACCAGCCAAGACTTGGACGCCTTGACCAGGTGAAGTGACTGTCCTCTTTCCCTGAGTCCATGGTACAAATAGACCAGAGGCCCTGCTTTTGGCAAATGTGGTCTGTACAGAGAGTGTGTATGTGTCATAGAATAGAAATCACTGCCCACTCACTAGACCCATCTTGTGTAGTAAATAAAATCTGAAATTTATGTCTCTGAGTCGTGCAGTTCTATTTTTTCAACTACCCCCCTCTAAGTGCCTCCGTGACAACAGTCAATATGATGGAGGACAATATTGTGGTTTTGACTTATTTCTGGTGGAGGAATTGAGTCTAAAAGATTTCCAGGCAATCTTGGTAATTGTAAAGCAGCTGTAACTTACTCCAAGGAGAATGGCTGTGGAATCAGTGATTTTTTAAAAAATTTTATTTGGACTGACAGAGAGACGTAAATGACTCACGGTGAGAATTCATTTAGAGGTTTTGAACAAGACAAAGACAAATGACCCACCCAAGTGTTTGGGTCCACTTGGTCAAAAAGTCAGAATATAGGTAAAAGAGTTGTTGACTAAGATCTGTGAGTGTCTGATAAATATTTGTCATGAGAAATGCACAAGCCATGATCCTGATCCATTATGGACATTCCAGTGAGTTCCTCTCCCCATACTTGGGAATTAAATATCTCTAGCATAGTTCTGCTGTTTACCTATTTGTTACAATCAAGAAAATGTCCCAAAAGAGCTAATAATCTTATGTATAAGTACAGCACTGTTTATTGTGGCCTCAGGAGAACCATCAGTTCACTTGGTGGTTTATAGTTGAGACTGAAACAAAATGCGACTTTATTTTAAGGAGGTTGTTTTGAAAACGTCTGATGGCTTAATACAGGATTTAGTCTGAAAAGAAACAGCTACATGCAATAGTTGCAATATAACTGGTTATACATGTGTTGGAATTTTGCTGGGGAAAGGGGATGAAAAGATATTTAGGCCAGACCCCTATATGTTTTCTTTATAGACTGCAAGAATACAGCAGTAGAAAGGTATGTAAGCTGTCCTGTATCCATACATTATCAAGACCAGGAACTATATGAATTTTGCCTTGAGAGTACTGGTGATTACATACCAAAAATATTATCGGTTCTTGAGGTATTCAGGGAAAATGAGACACATCGCTCCATCAAGGCGATATATATGTATTTTTGGAGAGTGTTAGGAACACAGTTGCTGTTACTCTGGGAACACTGTTGATAGGATGATGCACAAGCCAAACAGAAATGTGTCAAATTTAAGCACTCCTTTTTTAATGGATCCAGGTCTCTGATAATCAGAAACTGGAACCAGATGAGAGAAGACATTCCTTAAATAAATTAGAGAATATGATTTGATTCCTATGGTGGTGTTTTTCAGATGAAATGTTAGTTGTCTACATCTGAGATGATCACTAGAGGCTCCCCTTGGAGTCTGTGGGCCAAATAGTTCTGAGATATGCTCCTCCTGATTTTAGCAACAACAATTTCCCTCCATAAGTCTGAAGGGATGAATTCACAAGTAAATGTCTACACTGCAGACACAGAAAGCCGAATCCCAACCCTAATGTCCAGTACAAAGACAATAAAACTTTTCTTCAGACAGCTGTCATATGAAGCAAGGCAAGGAAGGGAAAGGGCAGGGGTATGATGTTAGTCATCCCACAAGTACTTAAAATCACAGAAGAAAGGCTCACCTCCACAGGGTAATTTATTGCCCAAGTGTTCCAAGATCAGTTAAGTCAGAGAGCAACCCAGCTAAGTCTCATTCATTATGTCTAAACTGTCTTCCACTTCGCTCAGATAATTTAACATTTCCCACATTAAATATGTAGGACCAGAACCTGCAACTGGACTAGCTTTCCTGCTAGTACCCAGAAGTTCCTGAGGGTACATCCATACCACATAAAAATTCAAGCCTTGGAATTGGCTAATGCCAAGATCAGAATCCAGTGCAAGTGGAGGACTGTCACTTAGGTATCCTCCTCAGCTAGCACGTGTCACTAATTCATGTCAGCCACAAGATCATCCACCTACTCAGGTGATACTGTATACATTTCTTCACCTCCAAGGGGACTACTGGAAATAATCATTGCTCCTTTCCTTTCTTCTAAATTAGTTCTTCCTTCCCCATGAAGCACGACTGAGTAGAAAAGATTAAATTTAAATAGCTCAGAAAATTAGTACAGAAGTTTTTACTGAACATGGAGAAAAATGATATTTCCAGATGCAGTTGTTTATTGCTTTCTAATGCAGCAAATTCTGAAAACTAATGAGAAACACTAATTATTCATTTATATATTGAATTTATTGAAAACTGTATTGTGCCCTGCACATTTTTCACTTTTAAATATGCAAGTTAGGTTTACAATGCTAAATGAGTGGGGAATATGATTTGAAGTCGTGTAAATGTGAAAATATGTCTCTCATAAATTATGAGGAGAGGAAAGCAATACATTTTAGTACCTTGCCTCCCAAACGATCCTAATTCTGTTACAGGCAAATACCATTTCATCTACCTCTGAAGGACAGCTGTCTCTGACATGGAGGAGCGCAGTTGCTGACTGCAATGTTACACAGGCTTTTAAGGAAAGCAATGAGTGTTACATGCAATGGAAAAGCAGAGGAAAATTTATACAAATGTAAATTAATGGAATAGAGGGAGTTTGTGCAGGGAACCAGAGCTTTATAACTGCTGAAAGTGATGACGTGGGGATTTTAGCAACAAAAGGATCTGTAAGACTTGCACTTAAATCCCATTTGAGATGCATCATCACTAATGGCATAGTGCCTTTTGATTCTTTAAGGGGATTTTATCTTACTATGGACCCCACACAGTAGAAATCTGTTAAATCACTTGACTTTGCCGAGTTTCTTTTAGAACTTCTACTTTAATGACCAGATGTCAGTGAGCCTAATTTGTGAGATCTGATAATATTTTAGTCTAAGGCAATGTGAATGATTTTCAGTGATACGTGTATGTATATAATTATATGCATGAAAATGTCTTGATTGCAATTACAGATCAAGTATTTGCATGTGGCTATGGCTGGCCAAATGCCTGGCTTCCCATGTTTGGTTGCTAATTTGTACTGTATGAAGACTCAAAACAGACACCACTATCTTAAAATTTTAGAATATCATCTGAATAGATGCTGAATAGGTGTTTAACATCCAGAGGGAAGAATATTAAACATTTTTTTCCTCTGTTGCTGTGCTAATAAAAACTTTGACATTATCTAATGTTATTAAAAACATAATTATTTTGGAATAAAATTTGGAGCTGGCTCTGCACATTATGTTTAAAACTAACTGCCAAATCTGGATTCAGTACACACAGAGTGGTGGCAGGTCAGCTGTTTGCTCTGCAATGAGTGATTTCTGCATCAAGTAGGAAGGGAGATGGCAATATGAAGATTTCTAGCACTTTTGCTATAACTTGGTATCGAGGCGTGAAGTACTTAATGCCAAGTGGCACCTGGATCTGAAGAAGAGCTTATGCTGACTGCTTGAATGAGAGTTGGAATCAAGACATAATATAGCCCAGGAGTGCTGCAAATTGCCTGCAAGCACCCATTTGCCCATTTATTTCGTAACCTAGTTAAATGGTTAAAAGTATTTACTGCCAGGAGGGGACAACAGTCTTCTCTTACAGCAAGGTCAGAGCACTCCCAAAAATTTCAGTGATTTTCATATGATTTTTCAATGATTTTTCATAATACTCAGGATCCTATCTGTATTGGAGCCACATGGTTCTTTACCCCAGAAGAGGAGATCTCCTATCTGGGATGGGATCTTTTCACAGAAGCCTGACATTTGACAAGAAGAATGTCTTCCTCAAACAGTAAGAGAAGCTATAGACTTGTCTGTGGTGCCTTTGTCGTAGATCATAACCTTGAGATTCACCCTTGAGATGAACTTGCTCCCTGCAAGGGTGTTATCAGGATCCTCTTTCACCTCTGGCAGAATGAACTCTGAAAAAGAGCTGGTTGAGGAAGCAGCTTTTGGTAACGCCTAGCTTGTCATGTCACGTAACTGTTGGTATGGAACTGTAGAGTATAGGATGCATATATTATTTTTGACAAGAAGGGCATGGTCTCTCGAGGACATGAAACTTAAGTCTCTCTGCTGTGTTGTGTGGCAGAGGGGTTTGGTTAATACAGTAAACCACATATCCTGCGCTGGAGGAAAACATTTTTAGCCTCTTTAAACGTGCTAAGGGATAAATGGGCAAATGAGGTGTATTATCTGCCCTGACTGCACTACATATAAAATATTTGTTTTGTTTTTCTGGTCAACCTTTCTACTGAGGTGTAAGAACTACTTCCATGCCAGAAACTACAGTTTGCTGTAGTGACTCAGACGACTTTGCTTTAAGAGTGTTCCAATCACAGTAATTCACTAGAATAACCATGGTGCCCTTTTTCATAGGAAAACCTGTCTGTCACAATCTTTTTGGTTCCTCGCTTTGTTTTAACATTCTCTGTTAGGCCATCTGCCCCATTTTAGGAGATTGGGAATTAAATATTTTAATTAATAGAACTCCAGAGACTTTAAAACCTCTGGCCTTTAAATCTTGCAAATAGGAGTGACAGTAGAAACTGGGTTACATAAGCATGTAGTGAAGTTCTAGAGGAACGATTGCATCATTTTCACTCAGTAGAAATATATGGGTAAGGATACTAGATAACAGTCACTAATAGTAATGTTGAGTTATTAGGCACGTTCATTGCAGGCCTTACAAATGACTGCTGTATCTGTAGGCCTAAATCCACTTTTAGGTTATACGTTATGTTAGCCCATTACAGGGTCATATAGGTTCCCTGTACAAGAATTCAGCCTGCAGAGCTGGCATCATCATAAGCAGATGCAGAAAATGCAGAAGAAAGGTATTTTTAATACCCTTTGGCCTTCTCTGAGACAGAGGCGTTTTTATTCTAGTCATGCGCTTAACTTTTCTTGACTGTTATAGGTTCATGGAGGCATCTGAAATTCTATCAAAACCAAAGAGGTTTCAAGCCCTGACAAATGTTCTGAAGCAGAACTTTATGTCTGGAGGTTTAATAGCAGTGACTTGTATGATAGTGGCTTTTGGGACCTTCAGAGTTAGAGGGTGCTTGGAGATACAGTTCTCATACTCGTGTGTCTATAATGCTCTATTGTGTTCCATTTTAGATTTTTAAGCTTTTTTGTGGAATCTGTCCTTCAGTATGAGCAACAGCATGTACACTTGAAGGATGCCAGTACCATGTGTGACAGGCTGTGTCTGGATTGCTTCCTCTGTTAGTCTACTAACTAGGCTTGCTGTTTGCTGATCTGATTTGTTTACCTCCTGAAAACAACTGAAGAATTTGTGCTCTTATTAACCAATACAAACAAGCGTTTGATAACCAACTATAGTACTTGGTGGTTCCCTCGGTTTAGGCATTACAATAGAAAGTCTGCTCTACTGTTGTGCATCAGTATTAATTCATTAAGGAGTTAAGGCAGTGATGTAGGAGTGACAAGTATGAGCCTAAAATATTTCTGCAAAGAAGCCCTGGATTTCAAATTGAGGAAGATTTTTCGGAGTTTGGATAAGCACTGTTTTTTCCTGTAGCAGTCCAACGAGCTTTTCTAGATGTCAAGTTTTTAGAGGGATGTATTTTAATTGTAGGATTATGTATGACATTAAGTACATCATGTAACCTTAATCATTTCCGGGAAGAATGAGCCACAATTCAAATACAGAAGCCAAAGCAGGGACTGTTAAAAATGTTCTTCTCACAAGAAAAAACATGTGAGGGTCTGTCAGCATGAGCTGTGAGACAACATACTGATGAAAACTGACATGAAATATCAAATATCGTGATGTACTTGCTGGGAAAATGAGAAAACACAACTCTTTCAGAAAAAAAAAACAACGTTATGACTGAGACAAAGCTTCTCTGCTCTGTGACTTACAAGCAACGCATGAAGACCTTGCCAGAATTCTAACAATGAATTAATTTGAATTTGGATTCAAAGTTAGAGTATAATAACACCGATTGCTGCTAAACTAATCCCTTATTAAAAAAAAAGTATTCTATGTTATTTACAATTTCAACTGTGACATTACCATATGATAATAGGTAGGGGTTTACAATGTTATAACTCACTTAACCCTGTGATGCCCTCACAGTAGCAGAATTTGCAGGGAAAGGTTTTTGGTTTTGTTTTGTTTTGTTTTGTTTTGTTTTGTTTTTTTTTAATCTGTGCTGTATTAAGAAATAGTGTCATTAATTTGATATGGGAATGGAAGAAATAAATTACTTCTTCTTCCTCACCTCTTATCTGTAAGGAACATATATTTGGAGATTCTCAATATTGCTTAAAGTTGACAGAAAATCAGAAGCACTCTTCTAAATATGATCAGCTTTTCCTCACATTCTTGAGTCATGTTGTCAGCTTCTATTTTCAGTTGCACGAATTCTTTTTTTTTATAATTATTAATATTATTATTATTATAGATATGTGATAAATATTTCATAGTTTGAACTAAAATAGAAATGGTTAAAAACATCGTGATTTCTTTAAGAAGTTTATGCTGGAGTTTTGTCCTATTATTGAAAAGGATTTTTAAAGTTCCCTGACATAAGTGGGGTTGTTCAGCCTGGAGAAGAGAAGGCTATAGGGAGACCTTATAGCGGCCTTCCAGTACCTAAAGGGGTACCTGTAGGAAGGATGGGGAGGATTCTTCATCAGGGAGTGTAATGATAGGACATGGGGTAACGGTTTCAAACCATTAGATTGGATATCAGGAAGAAGTTCTTTATGGTGAGGGTGGTGAGGCACTGGAACAGGTTGCCCAGGGAAGCTGTGGATGCCCCATCCCTGGAAGTGTTCAAGGCCAGGCTGGATGGGGCTTTGAGCAGCCTGGTCTAGTGGGAGGTGTCCCAGCCCATGGCAGGGGCATTGGAACTAGATAATCTTTAAGGTCCCTTCCAACCTGAACCATTCTATGATTCTATGACTGTAGTTACTGCAGCACCAAATTGCAGGAAAGATAGCCCTTATTCTAGCACTATATTAGCTCTCTGAGTAATTTCTAAATCAATACCAGAAGCAACTTCATTATTCAGTGGAAGGATAATGAGGAAGACACTCTGCCCACATTTAATACGATAGTTTTGGTAGTCCATTTAAGAAACTTACTCCTTAGGGTACAAACTGCATGAAGTCCTTCCTATTTATTCCACATTGTACTAGTTTCAGTGCATTGTTCTCTTAGATAGCAGAGAGGTTGGAATGTGGAAGAGTCTTCGTTTCTCCTTAGATCTTGGAATGTTAGCATATTCTACATTAAAGAACTATCAGATAATGCTATCAGATAAAATATAGCATTGGAAAAAGAAGTAAGGTGCCACACACTGGGATATTGTCACACCTTTTCTTTTTGATTTTGTGCATTTTTCACTCCCTTGCAGGGCTTCCAAGACACACAAGTTTTTTGGATAGGTAACTACATCATATCAAAAATATGTTTTTGATCCTCAGGCTTTCAAAAACATGGAAACTGGATCAACCTGCTCCTAGCCATGGAAGTTCCTGTTTTGAAAGGAAGGGACCAATCAGTCAGATGTACACCGAAGAACAATTTAGGAGTCAAATAGAGGAAAAGATCCAAGCTCTGATTCCTAGACTCAAGAAGTCACTTAATTCAGTTTGCACCCATGTCTAGAATAATGGTGGAATTTCAGAAATAACCTCTTTTTAGTGTTTCTTATTGGTCAGTTTAAACAGCTTCATTTTGCAATGCCATTCACTCTCTCCTGTCATGGATGGAGAGATGCACTTCACTCGTAGAGAGAAGCAGCAATACCTTTATTGATATAAAACAGTGATCGAACAAAGTTTGATGGTAAATGCGACAGTGGTTTAACAAGATTCAAGATAGCAAGGCACACTTGGTTATTTACTGCACAGAGGACACGGTCAGACAGAACTGTCAGGGAGACCCTCCTGTTGAGTCACGAGGTTCAGAAAGGACCCCCTTGCTTTCCAAACTCCTTCTCAGAGAGGACTCTAGATACATCTGGATCCAATCCTAGTCCCAGACTTGGTCAACGGTTTATGTTTAAAGGATTATTCATGTGCAATCAATCTTTTATATCACTTAGCTAAGATTTCCAAGTTTAGCATGCTATTAATCACTTACCAAGGATCTGTTGCTGCAAAGAATCTCTAAATCTCGAGAAGTAACCTTGAGCGGCCGTCCCTGCTCAAGATGAGATGCTGGCGTGCAGTCCCCTGCTGTGCAGGAGAGCTCAAAGGGCTCTTGGGCTGTTCACTATTTATGGGGGTAAGATGATTGACCTATAGTCATATTTACGTATTTGCACAGTACCAGTATTGTTCAAGTTAGCCCTTGCCTATTGTGTTGTTATCTGTCTCACCAAAACCACGTTGAGCCCGGTGCTGTCACCACGACTAGATGCACACATTATGACCACCAGACGTGGTTATCGCTTGGGCAGAGTTACAGGAGATAAAGATCAGGTTGTTGCCTGGGGAGGGGGAGCACACCGTCACACCTTCTCCAAATATTTTGACTAATAAATCCTTGTTATTAATGCACATAAGTATGTGGTTAAAAGATTTAGCTCTCAACTAAATTGGTTATTTCAACCATGCTATTTTTTTTTTGAGAAAGTATTTGAAGCTGCTCCTGTATTCTTTCTAAGATGAGCACATACACACACACACACAAGTAACTAATGTAGATATAATTTAACTTTTGAACTATAAAAATGAAAACAAAAGATAATTGAATACTTGAATGGAAGTGTTTTTCAGTTCTTTTTCTCCAACTAATGTTATACAACAGTCCTCCTTTTGAAAAGATGAAACACTCCATCTCTTTTGAAAGCTCCAAAGATCAGACGTAGCACTGAATAGTACTTTATCAATAGAATATTAAAAAAGACCTTTTGCTCGTTTTTCACTGTTCCTGTCTAATTTTATTATAAATCTATAGCAACAAGAAAGTTTATTATTCAGAGCCTTTATACTGTTTTACCTATTGAAAATCAGGTATTGCAACTTTGTAGCAGTTTATTGTTTTGAAATTAAGCTATGTGAATAAGATTTGTTTCCCTTGGAACATAATAAAAGGGCTACTGAACTAGAATAATTTTCGCCTGAAGTTTAGTTTAATTAAATTATTCTATTCTACTTTATTCTTATTAATCTAGATATATCTAGTGTGACTCCACTGGTCTCTCCCAATATATGTGCTCTGCTTCATGGTTATCCTCGGAGACTAAATTTCTGCTGAATAAAAGAATCTACCATTCTGTATTGCAGGTCAAATTGTATAGGTCATGGATTAAAACAAATAGACAAACATAAAGCACTTTTTGTATCACAGTCACAGTAAACAGACTTTCCCTCATCTTTGCTTGCAATCTACAATTTAGAAAAGAATAGTAAAAAAATTTAAAAAATTTTCATGACCTGTGCTGAGAACTGTGTCCCTGAGGTTATCTAAAATTCATCAGCACAGACTCATAGCTTTACTTCTATCATGCTTTCCACATCACAGGGTATTTTATACCTTCTTAGATATATTTTGCCACATACCCTAGTCTGCTAGGTTCCCCATTCTGAAATTTGGGGGGAACAAATCAGGTGGGAAAAATTAATTTAATTGTCTGTGAATGAAAAGACTGCAGCATATGCTCTAATTCAATCATTCAATCAAAGTACTGGAAAGTAATTTATTTTTTAAAAACTTTCATGTGATACTGTAGCACTGTTTTGGATGCAGAGGTTTGGTAGCCTTCTAAAAACCAGAACAGCAATAAATTAACTGAATAGTAAGCTGTTTTAAATTATTTCTGACATGGAAAATGAGTATTTTGAATATTTTCTTAGCAATATTTGCCCTTTAGGTATAGTATATACATTAATTGGGCAATCACTGCAAAGAGGTTTTCATGTCTTGACTCGGCTTTTGTCATTATTTACAATCACGACTTATTATAAGAAAAAAAAAATGTTGTTTTCAAGCATTAGCTAGCTGCATAGGAACGTTTTAATGTACTGGTTTCGCTGAAGATCTCTAAGCGTATTTCTTAGGTAAGAACAGGGTCTCAAATGAAGGGAGGACTTTGAGAAGTATCTCTGGTTTTGAGTATCCTCAAATTTCCTGAGGAAGAGCATTGTGACTGAATGAGCCTTTGAAACTGAACTCCCTTTGCAGCATCTGCAGTACCGCTGCAGCGAATCACAGAATAATTCCGGTAGGAAGAGACCTGCGGAAGTCTGTAGTCCAACCTCCTGCCCAAAGAGGGGGTCAGCTAGATCCAGCTTGGATGAGCGTTGCTGGCAGCTGCGTCCAACTCCCTGCGACCTGGGGGGAGGGTAAGTTGCCTTCCATGGCTCTGGAGAGGGACTACACGGGGAGAAATTGTCCCCGATAGATGGCTTCACTAATGTGTTCAAGGCTGCTTGCTTACAAGTAACGTTTTGAATGCTTCAGTACTTGCAAAAAATGTCATTTCTTAGTCGTAGTGATTAATAATCCTCATTGTTACCTTACGAAAGATCTTTGTAGGTGTCTTTCTGTAGAAGTTCTGATGACATCAGAGAAGGCTGATTTAAATGAAACTCTCACCGCTTTTAGTACTTCTACTAGTAATAGCCAATACAGCAATTCCCATAAGAAATCTTTCCTCACTTTAAATAAAGAACAAGTCTGAGGTAGAACTTGGTAACAGACCTTGTATAAAACTGAAAAGTAGAAAAACAACGCATAGGTCTTAGTTCAATGAATTGCTAATGCTCCCAAAAAATTATGTTTAGTACTCTGAGGCTTTGAAAAACCAAAGACCCGCAGAACGCTTGCCAAAATCATTTAATTATTTGATGAAAATTTGTGTAGGAATACTTTTCTTACTCAAGTATTTGAGTATCAACTCTTTTGAACCTGATTTTAGGCATATTTAAAACTGTTTTAGTACAAAATTAATTACTCCATACAAAATCAGGTATCAATTGGTAGCATTTCAATTCTTGCAAATGCATAAAAAAAGGTTTAGCTGTGTATTTAAAGCACCTTAAGGATTTTGTCGTGCTGATATTTTTCCTTCTTACTATGGTGTAACTTGATTTTTTTGTATTTTTTTTTTTTATGTCTGAAGACAGCAAGTCATTAGTTCGCAAGGGCAGAATCAAAAAATATTTAAGAAATATCCACTGTGAATCATGTCTTTGGGTTCTTCTATTCAAAATGAAAGATTAGAAATGCTAAGTATGTGACTTGTTCAACTCTAATTACTTGGGGGAAATAAAATAAATAAATAAATACATTTGTTTACTTTGCCATAGCTTTGCTCTTTGTTGATTTTTTTTAAAAAAATTACTGGATTAATTCTAAAGGTTCATGGAGATGAATGAAGTCCTTTTTCTAATCCTGCCTTTTTAGGGGGGAGAAGAAATGATAAGAGAAAGTGAAGATTGGTAAGATTAGTTCATTTAAAATAGTACTAGTTTGTCTAGTCCTATTCAGAAACTTAATGTAGATAATACTTCTGGACACCTATTAGTGTCATTTGTTTTAGTTCTAATATGCTTGCATTTTGGTATAGCAGACATCCAGATATAACTTCTGAAATTCTTCTGAGACTTGAAGAGATTTTTGATCTCTAATATCTTCTGTCATCATTTCTCTTGCATCTTAACAAAAATACTTCAACTGCTTTGTATCAATTAATCCTAACATACTTTTTGAGATAAAAGTTAAATGCATGTAAGTGATGAATTTAAACAGGAAAATAACGACGTGACTTGATGAAGATCAGAAGCAAATACCAGCTTGCTTCCTCTAGAGACTGGTCCAAGTATCGGTGCTGGAGTATGTCTCACCAGGTCAAACATGCACTCTTGAATCACTACTTTTCTTTCAATGCATTACAAAATTAGAGATAGCCCATTGCAAAATTAGAGACTGTTTATAGACTTGGAATCTTCGGATTTATTTCTTATTTGAGGGTATTTCTATATGTGACATGTTTTTATGAGCAATAAGCTGTATGTTCTGTGCTAAATTATCTCCCATGCGTGTGAGATACTAAAAGCTGAAAGTGCCTTACAGATCCCCATACACGCTGCTGTCAGCATTTTCTTCCTCTTTTAAAGCTGTATTCTTTTCCTTAGTCCCTTCCTTGTGGTGTTATCAAATCGGGGGAATAGATGTAGTTTATATAACTTGGGAATTCATTTTGATGAATTCCCATCAGTAGTTTTCAAAACCTCTTTTCATTTACTCTTCCAAGTGTTTACAAATCCTCTAAAATTATCATTTGTTTCCCAAGTCACTAGCAATGATCTTTGTGATGTTTCTTTTTCAACTTTTCAACTGCCAACATAGCTGATTTATGTTCTTTTTTGAAATCTTCCCTTTGGTACCAGTGATAGGACAATTGAATTTTGCTAAGCAGTAGCATGCTGAAAATTAATAGACCTTGTTTCCTACTAGCATTGTAAGCTATTCAACACTCCAAGCTGCAGCTGTTTTTTATTGTTGGGGTTTTTTGGATTGTTTTTAAGGAAAAAAAAAGTATCAATTTTCTTCTGCATGATTGCCGTCTCATTTTGTTACATGACAGCTATTAATCTGAGTTATATAATCCATTGTTGTTTTTTTTCTTACTGTGGCACATGGAATTCTTTAAGTAGTCATAGTCAAAGTACTGGCAAGGCACATAAAGGAAAAAGGGCTATAAATGAATGAACAGACACATATCTTTCCCCCTCTTTTTCTTAAGGATGGAACTGTCATAATTAATAGCATGAAATTATTGTTTCGTCAGTGAGTGAAACTGTGATTACTGTATTGTCCTGAGAGAGAGTTAATTAAAAAATTTTAAATCAATCGATCCATTATGGAACTCAATATTGACAGGCTGTGATTAAAACTCAAGCCAAAAGTAATGTTTACAAACTATGGATGGAGTTAACCAAGGAACTCAATTCACTGATGGAAATTTTAAAAATCCCTTTGGAATAGTGCATCTGACAAAGTTCAGTGTGAAGGTAGGATAAAAAAATCTTTTAAAAATTCCAAACTAATTAAAGGGCTAGAATGTTCCCTGGCTTCCCCTTCCCCCTCTCCTCCAGTCTGTTATTATTGAGGAAGTAGATAAGTTACCTTTGACAGTTCCCAGATTCATTTCAACTGCTCTTTGCGTCATATAGGGTAACTTCCCATATAAGACCCCCACTTCTCTTCCCCTGTTATATCTTTATATATTCACGTGCTGCATAGCTTTACTTCCGATTTTTATTTCCAGAAGGAAGGAAAACTACTTCTCTGATGATTCTCTAAACTTTATAGTGTCCTAGATGATAAAGGGTTTCCATTTCCCCTGCTTAGTTACTGGGTTACCCTACTCTTTCTTCAGGTTGTGTTGCTGCTGGGTTTTTTACCTGAATAAATGATTTATTAAAATCAAAGTTGTTTCTGATATAGTAATTATAGTAGTTAAATTCCCTAGAAATAGTCTCCTGAAAATAATTGCTCTAATTCCAAGAACACTTGAAAGGTTTCAGTCTTTTACAGACATTAGTGATATTGCCTTATTTGCTACCTGAATGAGCTATGTTATATATCAGTTTTGAATTTTTGAAAATCCTAAAAATTTTCTGAAGATCAGATGGAAAAAAGGTTCAGAGTTCAAATTACTCATCTTTATATAATTTGTGTTGTGATTATTTTGGTAGCTCAGATTATGAGATTGAACTGCAATACTTTGTTTACTGTGCAAAAACACTGCAGCCCTCTTCCACTGCAGCCGTTGTTGATGTGGTGGGTTGACCCTGGCCATCTCCAAGACCTCACCCATCCGCTCTCCCACTCCCCATCCTCAACAGGACAGGGGAAGAAACAGGATAGAAAAGGTTGTATGTCAGCATAAAGACAGAGAGATCAATTACCAATTACCACCATTGACAAAATAGACTCAACTTGGGGAAAATTAATTTATTGCCCATTAAAACAGAACTGGATGGTGGGTAACAAATACAAAAACTAAAGCACTTTCCCCCTGCCCTTCCTTCTCCCCAGGCTCACCTTCACTCCATCATTCCCAACTCCTTGACCTCCTCTGCCCAAGTGGCGCAGGGGGATGGGGAACAGGGGTCTGCGGTCAGTCCCCGGCAGCTCCTCTCCGCCGCTCCGGCCTCCTCACACTTTCCCCAGCTCCAGCCCGGGCCCTTCCCAGGGGCTGCCGGGAACCCCCTGCCCCAGCGGGGTCTCTCTCTGCGGGGGCGCCCGGAGCCCCTGCTCCCCTCCTCCCGCTCTCCCCTCGGGGCTCGCAGGGCTGTTTCTCACCCGGTTTCCCTCAGCCCTGGCTGCCGGGCAGCGTTTCGCCCTTTCTGCCCCCGGCTTTCCCTTCCCCGCGGCGCCCGCCCGTGGCTGAGGGGCTCAGCTGTGCCCTGCGCTGGGGCCCTTGGAGCCGCCTGGAACCGGCTGGGGCCGGCACGGGGCGGGTCCGGCCCGGCGACACAGGGGCCGCCCGGCAGCAGCCGCCGCCAACACCTCGCCATGGACATCCAATACAGAAGTACACTGAAAAGGAATTAATAAGTTTTAGTCAGGGCGTGTCACGCATCTTTTGTTACAGATTCATTGTTATGAGTCCTATTTTGTAAAATTTTTGCTGTAGCCTTCTAGAATCTTTTTGCAAATTACGTTACATGGACCTTTGAAAACAACACATCTTTGAAACTCCTAAACTCCTTCCTTACCACTTCTCTAGTGCTATGAGTTTTTATTTAGCTTATTGTGGGGTATTTTTTGTAGGCTTATCTGTTAAACTGTAATTTGAGATCTGTTGCAGATTAGTTTCAAGCTGGTTTGCAGCGATGGTTGTTCATATCGCTTGTTACGAGCACCAACGTCATAGCTGAATTTTCAACAAGCTACCCTGAGGTAAAAGGGTATTGCATTTACTGTTAGGTCAGAGAACACTGATTTAAACTCTCAGCAACAGAATCATAGAATCATAGAATTGCCTTGGTTGGAAGGGACCTTTCAGATCATCGAATCCAACCATCAACCTATCACTGACAAAAACCACCACTAACCCATGTCACTAAGCACCACGCCTACCCGTCTTTTAAATACATCTTCTACCTGACCTTGCCAGCAGAAATCAGCTTTGAGTCCCTAAACTGTTGTCAAAAGCTATATTCAGTGACACTTGGTTTATTTCAATGCACTCAAGTATTAAAATGCTGTCTTAAAATATTTGGAGGATACAGCTTTTGAATTCACTCCTGTTAGAACCTTTAATTGTATAAGAGAAATGCTTCTTAAATAGGTCTTGAAGGTATTGGAAATGCTAAAAATGACACAGGAGCTATGCTTCTGACATATTTCAGGACATCCCGTGCCTAATGTAGTTATGTTCCTATAGGTTCGCTTCTGCTCTGTCTGCCTCAAAGGAGAAAACTTCATTTCCTGTTTCCTTCCACAAGGCTTCTGTAAATGTGATAAGTCCAGGACTTTTTTTTTTGTGTGAAAAGGTTTAGTAAGAAACAAACTTTAGTCCACAGTTTAAGAAAGATGTCGACTGTGACAACATGCAGGAAAATGGCTGTAGATAGTGACCTTGTCAAGTTATGACACCACTGAGATTGCAGGAAAGCTGAAGCACCTCTCAAGAACAGAATCAAAGTGTGGGAACTCCACACATGGCCCAGCGAAAGTTACATTTTTTGCGATCACTAGCAGAATTCCCCTGACCACCCAGTGCCCTGGGGGGTAGGGTCTGGGGTCAGCAGAGCCTGGGCCTGGTGCAGGTAGTGCTGGCTACCCTGGCTGCTTGGGGGTGACTCTCGCCTCTCTGGGGTGGGCTGGGGCTGTGCGATACCATCTGTGCTAACGGTGTGACAGCAGCGGTCATTGCTGCATAACAAACTCCAGCCTGGTGTGTCCCAGAGGCTGGGGGTGGCCAGCGAGCCCCCGCCATGCTGCCTTGGGTGCCTGGAGAAGGATGCAGAGGGTTTCTGAGCAAAGGTATGAAAATAAACCTAGGCAGGCTTAGGGCTGAGGAGGAGAAATTCCCTTCCATAGATAGTGAACACCATATTTCTCCTGGGACAGATCTCAAGAAGGTGATGCCTTATTACAACAATCCCCGCTCTTGTTGCTGGGGCCTTAAACTCTCTGCTTTAGGAGCCAGAGGAACTCTGGAAGGGTGAGCAAAACATCAAAGCAAAGGGGTAGAGACAGGGTTAAGTTTTTTGATATAGAAAAAATTTAAGTGTATCATTGAGACTTTCCTGTAATAATTTGAACTGGCTGTGTTGCACGTAGGCTAAAAATTTGTGTTATTGGTCTCTTAAAACAGGTATTCAACTATCAATTCTTAGCTTCATAGCATGCATTATGCTCAACATCCTGCATGAGACTCATCCTTATAAATTGTTTGGATTTCTTTAGGATCTGCTCTTTCCTATTTTATGAAATGAGTTGGCATAAAATTTGGATAGGAAATTTTCTTTGCAATATGCTTTTTCCATGCTTGCAGAATTTGGAGCTGTGTGAGCTGGAGAAGAGGTCTCAGCTTCAGAGTCTGCATCAAAAATTCAAGTTAGATGCTCTTGGGAATGTCTGATTAGAATACCTTTTAGTTGTCTGAAGCTAGTTAAGCAAGAGGCAATACTTTGTGATGATCAATTCCTTAATCTAGGAAAATAATAGAAAACTATTAAGTATGTAAGGACTCTTTTGACATATATATGGAACCCTACATATAGCTGATTTTTTTCTATCTGTTTTACTGAAGAAAAATCAGGGCACCTTCTGTCTACATGCTTAATATAGATACCTAGCTATTAGCCAAGTCTTATGAATGTAACTTGTGTTTCTTGCCTTGACATATCCTGACAAACTTAAGCTGTTGAGTGACCTACTTTATCTGTCATACTGATTTGCTTTAAAGCTCTTTCTTTGTTTTGTTTTGGGAAGCTAGCATGCACTTGTACTGGCAACAATTATTTCATACATGTCTATTTATAGATGGTGTTTTGAACTGCTCCAATAAGAAACTTAGCTCTTGATCATACTCAATCTTCAGTATTGATTCTTTAAGACAGCAAGCAGAATTTGGTGTTGGGGGGGAGGAGGAGCTGATTGAGAAGAATGAATTGGGAGGCATGGAGACAAAATGAATCATTTCTTGGTGACTTCTGCGCTTGCTTCTTTGTGCGTTCTTCCAATGTTCACATGCTGACACCTTGGTTAGATGTATCTTGTTCACTCTCTTCTGGCAATGGAAACATGGTACTTTTTTTTTTTTTCAATTACTTTGTTCATTTATTCAGACTTGATTATAAACATACTGGATATCTTAGCATTCCTTCTATTGATATAATAGGTTAAAATGAGTATTGATTTAAGCAAGCAGTGCTGCCACCCCTCTTTTAGGCCATTGTGTTCACATATCTTCAGATAGAATCATAGAGTCACGGAGTATCTCGAGTTGGAAGGGACCCATAAGGATCATCGAGTCCAACTCCCTGTTCCTCACAGGACTACCTGAAACTAAACCATATGACTAAGAGCATCATCCACACACTCCTTGAACTCTGACTGGTTTGCTGCTGAAAATACTTCCTGGGGAGCCTGTTCCAGTGACCGGCCACCCTCCCAGTGAAGAACCTTTTCCTAATGTCCAATCTGAACTTCCCCTGAAGCAGCTTCATTCCATTTCCTCGTATCCCATTGCTGGTCACCAGAGAGAGGAGATCAACACCTCCCCGTATGCTGCCCCCCTTGAGGAAGCTGTAGACTGCAATGAGGTCACCCCTCAGCTCTTCTCCAAGCTGAACAAACCAAGTGGTCTCAGCTGCTCCTCATAAGTCCTGCCCTCAAAGCCTTTCACCATCTTGGTTGCCCTCCTCTGGACACACATCGGACCTTCGTTCCCCTCAGAAGAGGGTCTACCACAACAATGACCCGCCTTTTTTTCTTTATGGAAGTGGTTTTGATGCAGGGCGCAGGCCGACTTAACCTCGGCGATTCCTCCAACCTACACGGACCATTGTCCTCGTCATTGTTTGGTTCCGCTTGCAGAGCCTTGTACCTATTATGGAAGGGCAGCTGGGAAGGTGGGGTAGCCATGGAAGAGACATGGCTGCTGCACTAGGCGGGAACTGGGCAGCTGCTGGCGCTCCCTGGGGTTTCTTTTATAGGTGTGGGGGCTTGGCCGCCGCTCCTCCTGTCCCTGCCCAGGCCTTGTCAGCCACTGTCATGTGAGCTGTGGGATCCTGGCGGGTCTCTCTGCTCCCCTGAGGTTTCCCTCATTCAGGAAACCTCCCTGTGCACCGCGCTAGAATGCTCTGCTGCGGGTCATGCCAGCACCGGAGCTGCTCGCCTCAGCAAGATGAGTGCAGAGAGATTTTGCAGACAGGATATATACAACTTAAATGTATAAAGTAACTATTTACTGGTACACACATGTACATTAAAGTCAGCCAGTGCTTAATGAGATGTTGGGTTAAGCATTTGTATGTTCACCAACACCAGTAAGATATCCAAAGAAGCTTTCCTCATGTGAGGTCAGGAGAGGAAGGGCTGTCTCCAGTGGCCTCACCATTCCTGCGCTGCACTCTGCCACTAGCTCTGATGCTGATGACTTGGCCAGATGTTTCCCAACTAGCCTCCCCATTTATTTATTTTTAAATTATTTTATACCATACCCTGTTGGTGCTTTTCCTCTTGAATCTTTTAGCTGCTAAAGATCCCCATCTCACTCAATTTAACCTCTATCTGGAGTTGTATCTTATTTTTATCCAAGCATTCCTACAGTTTTCCCCACTATTTAACAACTTTTAGTGAAATCTGAGCTAGGGTCATGCAGCTTTGCCACATCAGAGCTGGGCCTTGACCCTTGATACACAAGCAGCTAAACCTCTGTGTGGAGAGCAGGAAGTTTAAAGCAGGGAACTGAAGAGAGGGTTACATCTGCACCTCTCAAAGACTTTGTATATTTTGAACCATGGTGACATTGACATGGCCATGCTTGGTAATAGGATCTGGTATCAGACTGAGCCTCTGCTTGCTGCTCTGACTAGTGGGCAGTAGCCACCAGCAGGGTTAAGGATCTTAGCAGTAGCAATAATAGCTAAACGTAGTCTTGCCCTTGTTACCATGGTTCATTCAAGATGTGATGCTGCTGTGAATCCAGACCTTGAGCTGTGATTTGATTCAGCTTTTCTTAAAAACAGAGACATATTAATGAATGCTTGACAATTTCCTGAATGTTTATTTATGTTTATTATGTAGGACACCAAAATGAATGAAAATCTGTTTCTGGCTTTAGTAGTAAAAAATGTAATTTTACCTATTAGACGATACAATGCTCTGTAGTATATATATAACTTTAAGTACACAAAAATATTGTTAAATGCTGACTTTTATATGTATGTGTGTCACATATATCACTGAAGAGCAATCAGTGAGGAAGCAATTGTGCTAGGGAGAGATTTAGATCTGTTTACTAGATACAGAGATGGTTTCAGTTCCCCTTCTATGTTGGGAGGGGAATAAGAGCTAAAGAAGGTAGTGAAGTAATTAGTGGAAAGGAAGTAAACGATGGGGGGATTACAGTAGGGAAACCACTGAAATGGCAGACAGTCACTCTGGGATAGACTTTCTCTAGATGTGTGTCACCCACGCTGCTGCTGCAAAAGCAAACAATGAATGTGTGACATTGCTTGCAATCAGTCTGCAAGCTATCTCTATGAAAATATGTTAAAAAGACGTACCATAAAATGTTCTGGTTGATAATGATAGATTCTGAATGTTTGCTTCTACATGATGGGAAAAAAAAATGGGATGTCTGTTAAAAAAAAAAAATAATTCTTTCAAACTGAATAGGGAAATGAGATTCCTTCAAAGGATCTTCTGCATTTATTAACAACATAAACAATTTTGCAAGACAGAGAAAGGTTCCTTCAATTATTTTTGTGTATAGCATTGAAATGCATGACTGTTCAGACAACTGGATGTGATCTAATGTAATCAAGAGTACCAGTCTACTGTGATAAAACCATAATAGATGATTGTGTGTTCATAAAGGATGTTTAGAATTAGTGGATCAGTTCCTATGTTATCAAATATTTAAATTACTAGCATATTTGGCATTGGTATAACCGACAGTAGAAAGCTGGTAAGTACCTACCAGTTATCTCAGTTGATGATCTTTTGGGAAGTTCAACTCAGGAGTAAATTTTGGCTTGTGTGCCAACGTCAATGCCTTCTCCCAAATCGGTTCTTCCCTTGTTTAGCTGACGAGAATAATGATTTGGAAAGAAGCCTTTAAAAATTTTAGGAAGTGTGTTTTTAGAAATACTAATTTTAAAGGTCTTAGACTTGCCTTCATCATCATTAGTGATCTCTCTTTGTTCTGTAATTATAATACTGAAGATAGCAAAAGTTTACATTCTCAGCTTGATATAAAAGCAGTTTTTCGAGTCAAAGTAGTTTACAGTGTAACAATTTTATCTGTAAATAAATAGTTTTCCTTTACTCAGAATTTGTTTTTTGCTAGTGTGCATGTGATTTTCTCCTCACTTTTTTTAAACTGTTTTTTTTATCTTAGGCATGGTCTTCAACCTAAACTTCCAGTTGCAGAAGATCAGAGTGAATAATTACAGTGAGAGGCTATTGGCAATGAAATAGCAACATAAATCCGTTTCTCTTGTTATACTTGTTTATATCTGATGTATCAGGTTACTTCAGAATATGTGTAGCTCTCATGGGATATTTTTACACTTGGATCCTATGTCTTCTGCTCCCCCAAAGAATTCTGTCTCAAGATCAGTTCTAGTTTTTTCATATGCTTGCAGACAGAACATTGTTTCAAAAGTAGTTGAATTAATAAAGTCACATTTCCTATGGGTAAATGCTCTACATCCTCTAGGGTTTCCTAGCTGTTCCTCAAGTTTGTAACTTCTCCCACTGGACAGAAGACATGAGTGGCTCTGCCTTTGTGGATCATTGGGTTTTTATGGCCAATGTCTGTTGCCAAACCATGTGTGATGGCTGCATTCTTCTTGCATTTCCCACTGAAGGGACTTGCTCTGCCTCTACAAAGCCTGTGGGAATTTGCTTCTTATTTGGGGTCTTTATTGCTCTGGCAAGTCTGATTTAAATAGTCCAATTGGTCAGAAGTTTACTAAGATTATGCTGAGTTGGGTAACAAACTGAGGCAGGGATAGGTAAGCAATCTTAGGAAACTTTGGAAAATACTGCAGTTTATTTCATTTATCTCCACTCATCCAATAATGTGGAATAAGCAATGAGATTTCTGACATATCTCTAACAGTTTAATAGAAGACACTATTTTCCTAAATGTCGTCACATTTACCATCAGCTATGTATTAGGTTCCAGTTCAACAGCTCTTATAATTTAGTTTTGACAAATTGATATCTCACTTATTGTTAAAGTATTTTTCTTACCACATTGTGGTTAGTAAAGGCCCTCTTTTGTTACTATTTCATCACATTTTCTTCCTAAACTATCAGTTCATCTTATGTACAATGATTGGCTCTGCTTTAGTACCTTTTAAAATGAGTACTAAACACAAGCCATAGATCTTACTGGTTCACATAAAAATGAGTATATTGTTCAGTATTGCAGAGCATGATTGAACATGTCTGTGATAATTCCTGGTGTGTACAAAGACACTTCAGTGGCTGTCATTTTTGTTATCACTTAAATGAAAAAATCCTTTTCTGCGCAGATGGCTTTTCCTATGTGTCTTTTAGTGATCTGACTAATTTCCTTTCAGAATATAAATTGCATCTGTTGGAGATAAACTAAGCTGGCTTTCATGTCTAATGATTATATTTTAAAGGAATAATGATATAATCTTAGTACCAGTCTTAATGTTTTCTTGAGCAATAGCTAGTTTTAAAAGTTCAATGTACTTTTAACCATTTGATTGAATTATGAATTTGGATCTTACTTTAGAATTATCTTTCCTTGTTATCATTTGGATAACAAAGTCTTGGTGAGCGAAGTGAACTAAAAAAGTAGTAGCTTTTCTGTAAGATTCCACATAATTGCGGAGCTATCTATCTGTATGATAAATGTTTTTTTGTGCTGCTTAAACTAAGGAAAAATAGGAACTAATAAAGAAGGCAGGACCTCTACTTTGCTTATGCAAATCAAGTGTACTGTGTGCTGCAAGGATGTTAAATGTCCTTTTGAATTACTGTGGATGCAGATGTCTCCTCTGTTCTTCGTTTTTGGACTGGATATTCTCAGTAGTCCTTCAGCTAGGCTGGGCTTCAGCACAGGCTGTGAAAATCAATATGATGGAGTGTTTGTGAAGCCCTTGTCATCTAAACGTGAAATGAACTTATTCAGCCAGAGTTTTCTGTGGTGTTTTGAAGAGAGGGTTTGTTTATGTTTTGACTTTAAAAATCCATGCGTTGTAATAAAACTGCTTCTCAAATAGCCTTCACCTTGCATATCAATTTTTTTGCAATTTATATTTGGGCCTTTTTATTTATGTAAGTGCATACTTAGAGCGCAAACATGCATTTTGCGAGTTCACTTGTCTTCTGATTGTGTTTATCTGTCACAGTTACTAAAAATCTAAAAATAATTTTTCTGGGGTGTTGTCCTTCAAATTCTCTCTTTCTTGATCTTTTATGGGAAATCAATTTAAATACCCATACAAGTTTAGATGTTATGTGGAAATACGAGATGGTTCTCTAAATACTTTCACTTCAAACAGGTTTAAATGCCTCTTGGGAGAAGAAGAAACTTGTTCAAGGTCTATGTTTTATTCAGAGTGGATGCATCTTCGATCACACTGATGTTCAATAGGTACTGCAATATTTCAGCAGAGAAAGTGTATTTGCATCATTTGTCCAAGCAACCAGTTTTGTTCAAATTTTCTCATACATCTCAAAAAAACAGATTTTTGTCCAGAAGCTTTTGATTGCATGCAAAATTTCTAAATGCTTTTTACTGCTTTCTCTTCACTAGGTCTACCTAGGCTCTGATTTTGGCTCTTCTTTTGCTTCCACAACTTAAGAATGTTCTATTGTACTCTCAAACCTTCAATAATTTATGTAAATAAAACTGAAATAAAGATTATATAATAAAGAACATCTTGAAATCTCCTATGCAAAGTTTAGCTGGCAAAACAATTCAGCAGAATTCAACGAAAGAGTAATTTTCAAGTTATTTCATAAGACAAGTATCAGTATTTAGGGAATTATCCAACAGTTCATTTGTTTGTTTGTAATGGTTCACCAGTACTAATAAGACTGGTATGTTGTTGTATAAGCCAGTTTAAGTAGTATGTTGTATGGCCAGATTCTCTGTGTTGGACCTCTCTATTCAAATACATCTTGCCTTTCATCGGATATCTTTCTGTTTTCCTAGCAAGAACTGGTGCAACAGCATGCTGCCATTTACAAGTTAAAACCAGATTTCTGGCCAGCTGAACCTACGGTTTGGTTTGCCTGAGATTGCCTGCTGTGATCCGGCTTGGCCCCCAGTTTGGGTGCTGCTGCTGCTGGGTTTGTTGTTTCTTGAGCAGCCTCTTCTTTTAAAAAAGCGTTCAGTAGCAAGGTTTATCACGCCAAGGTTGCACGAGCACTTTTGTATTGGCATTAGAGGTGACAGGAGCAATGCAGGAGCAAGAACAAAGATCTGAAAAGGTAAAAGATGGTGAAGGTTTTTATGAGGATCATAAATCACCAAATGTGACATGAGTCTTGAGTACAGCAAAGATGAGGAACAGAGAGTCTTATTCTGATTAATAATGTATTTGGTAAAGTCAAATAAGGGAGACATGTCAAGATATTCCTTTTCAAAAAAGAGATTAGGATAACACACACAACATTAACTGATGTGTCAGGGTTTATAAAATTGAACTACACTCCAAGAGACTGATGTGTTCTTTTCTGGATGTTTCACAGAGTAGCAGATCCTTCAGCAATCTCTCTATCTTTTTTTTCTTTTTTCTTTTTTTTTTTTTCTGGTAATTCTGTATTTCCTGGACTGCTGTGTGATATGACATACTTTGGGACATACTTGGCCATATTCTGACATCACACATGCCAGCTCTTTAACTACCTTAGGATGAAGTGCAACAGACCTGGATAATCAGAGAATAGGTGGTTTACTTGAAAAACATTCTCTATTCATTTTGATGTGTGGCTCAATTGTGATGCTTCAAAAGGAACAACAGAGGAAGTACAATTTAAAATCAACCTTAAAACAAATAAAAAAAATGTTAAATAAATATAATAAATAGACAATGTCCTTATATGAATTTATATTTTTGTGTGATGCTTTTGATTCTGAAGGAAAGACACAGGGGCATACAGTTTCTAGATGCCTGAATGTGCAAACATTAACATGCTTGAATGTCCACAAAATTTATAGACAAAGGTGATGTCATAGTTTAACCCCATCTGGCAACTAAGCAGCATAACACAGCCACTTGTTCACTGCCACCCTGTGGGATGGAGAAGAGAATTAGAAGGGTAAAAGGGAGAAAACTCATGGGTTGGGATAAAGACATTTTTAATAGGGAAAGCAAAAGCTGTGTGCACAAGCAAAGCAAAATAAATAAATCATTCACTACTTCACATCGGCAGGCAGGTGTTCAGCCATCTCCATCACACGCCACGGTTACTTGGGAAGACAAACACCACAACTCTGAACATCCCCCTCTTCCTCCTTCTTCCCCCAGCTTTTATTACTGAGCATGATGTCATATGGTGTGGAGTATCCCTTTGGTCAGTTGGGGTCAGCTGTCCCAGCTGTGTCCCCTCCCAACTTCTTGTGCGCCCCCAGCCTACTCGCTGGCGGGGCAGGATAAGAAGCAGAAAAGGCCTTGACGCTGTGTAAGCACTGCTCAGCAATGGCTAAAATATTGGTGTGTTATCAACACTGTTTTTATCACAAGTCCAAAACATAGCACCATACGAGCTCCTATGAGGAAATTCAACTCTATCCCATCCAAAACCATTACGAGTGACAAGGAATCTTTTCCTAATCCTTTGAAAATAAGAGAAAGCAATGGAATAATGGTGCTCATCCAACTTTGGAGACCCTATTAAGAATCTAGCAAAACATCTTGCATCTCTGAATGTAATCACAAAAGTATTCCGTGATGATAAATAGGTATACAACTGGCTGTCTGAAGAATGAAATTGATAATGATAATTCTTAAAGCCCGTTTTCTAATTGCATCTACCTATCATATATACTGAAAGCTCATTATCTATAAACCAAGTATTTCATTTGGACACCTATTACCACAATATCTGATTACCTTGTATTTCAATTTTGGTAATCTATAGAGAGACATAAAATTTACAAATGCAAGCTGTTAGGGACTTGAAATCATTTCACAGGACTAAGAGAAAAACTAAAAAGTAAAAAATATCTAAGATGAAATTTGATTATAATTAAGGCATAATAATTGTCTTACTTGTTCATGGGTTTTTTTGGTAGTTCATAAAATTAACAGGAAAAACACCTGTCAGAAATATGTCGGCAAGCAGGGCTGTATCACCTCAGTGTAGTTCTGAAGTATGATGAAGTAAAATCTTTTAACACAGAATCCTTGATATTAAGCACTGCACCATCAGCATCAGTCCTCTCTCTGAGATTCAGAGCTTCACTCTGTAATATCATAAGTATAGAAATAAGGTATAGAGTGAAATTAATATCAGAACAGATTTTTAAAAGGTAGTGCATTTGAAAGTTTATTAGTTATGTTTCATACTGAGAGAGGGCAGTAAGTTTTGTTGTTTTGTTGAGGTTTTTTTAAATCCATTTAAGAAGATATGCACTTCCTTGAGGTATGTACACACATCAAAACAGAATCCAAGAGTTCAAAGCTTCCTTTTTTTTTTTCACTGTTTATTTATAGCAATAATACATGTTGAGTGATAATTTTTACTGACTGAGATATAAACATTGCAACATTGCTTAAACACCAATTTACACATTAATCTATCTTAGGGTAATGCTTATTTGTGTAGAAAATAATAAAATATACAGTTGGTGTAGTAAGGAAGATAAAACCTATTTGGATACACGTCTCCTAGTAGTTGGCCTACACCATTAAATAGTGCATAGGAGAAAAGGAATAGGAAAAAAAGAGAGTGGAACATAATTCAGAGTGTTACTGAGTGGCTGACAGGGCAGGGTTGTAGAACCAAGGTTGATTCCTGTTCTGAAGTGGAAAGTCTGTATTAGTAGTAACAGTGGAAATCTAGCATTCCACAAATTCTACTAAGGAATTTGTAGTAGTTCTGTGACAGAAACTTCAAGTTTGGGTAAATTGTCTGAGTTTTAGTTGTTAGAATATTTCTTCAGTTAAAGATCCAAACTCCTTTGAGATTGTTAAGCAATACTGAAGATTTTTAGGTATAATGCAAAACAAAATGTTTCTTTTTCTGTTTCTTTATGGTCCTGAGCACTCATTGCAGATGTTACCCTAATAAAAAAATGGTATTTGTAAATATTCATATCTGAATGATCATGTGATATTTCATTTTTACTTTCCATTTTTACTTTACTCGCCATTTAAGTGCTAGAGGTCTGCAAAACAAAATTCTTATCCACTGTATCTCCCATTCAGAGTATATTGTAGAGTGATATTATTTTATTTCTGTAGTTTATATGTGCAGCATGGAGTACATTAAATGCGTTCCCACTTGCTCATTTTATTTATAATATTAAACATTTTTAGTAAGGTTTTTTTCATTTTCTTTCTGCAATGATGGGTTCTTAGAAATGAGATAGAATAATGAACAAAGGTGGATGTAAGTGTGGCTTATGTTCATAATCAACTCTATTAACCATCTGTGTTCATTTGATTCAGTTGCTGTAGTCAGGTTACCCTCTAAAAGTTAGGCCTCTCTAAGGCACAGAGGTGTTAGACCAATATGTACCTCTTTGAAATTTTTTGTTCTTTCTGATGGATAAATTTGCTCCCTAACTTGAAGTATTCTGGGTTTAGATTCACAAATATGAAACAATAAAATATATTCAGTTTGGAAAATTGACCACTGAGTGAGCTTAATATGACTTCAACAGGTCAAGAATTGAGCACATCAGATACTTTCTTAAGGGGGAGCAGGGTTTTCTTCTGTTAATTCTTTATATTAACACAGTCCTTTCAGATGGAAGGAAACAGGGATAACAAAATCTATCAATACTTCCCCCAAGGACTGTGGAATATGGGAGAAATAAAAACTGAATCAAACTACCACTGGAAGCTTAAATGCAGAACAGATTTATTGCTGAGAAAGTAGAGAAATAAGATCCATTTTTCATTTTGTGCAACTATACAAAAGAAAGATACAGATAATACTACCGTACTCTTTAGTATTCTGGGTTTGCAATGTAATTGTTTACACTGTGATTGAGAATATGAATTTATCAAGTCAGAAGGTATATTTCAACGTGTATAATGTGGTATGCCCTATATACGCACGTTCTGAAAAAATGAAATGAAGAACTGATGAATACTTGTTGCAAATTCAGAATTGCACAGGAAATATGACATCTGGAAGCTTAAATAAGCTTCATTTATTATTATTTTTTTTAAGTATGTTTTATTAAGTAGTAGTGGAATGCCATGACTGGGAATGACTATTGTTGGACCACTATTGGAAGAAATCAAACTTGGAGATAGACTTCAAATGGAAAGATGCCTTTTCCAAAAGGTCAATTTACATTAATGGCATCATCTGCTTGTCACTGGTCTCTTCAGGACAGAGAAGGAAACAAAAAAAAAAAAAAAAAAAAAGGAGAAGTCTGAGCATTGGCAATGTTTCTCAATACTGCATGATAATGGCACCTTCAGCAGCAGGTCCACTGTATTTATCTAATTAAATCCTCTGACTTCAGTATTATTTTTGTCAGCGGCTCCTCTGATTCTAGTCCTACATGCTGATGAGATGTAGCATCTAACACATGTCTTACAGCTTAAAAAAAATATTCTTTCTGCTTTTCTGGAGAGAGAGTCAAGTCATTTCCAGAAGGCCACAACCACTACTCTGCACTTTGGAAGGGGAGTCTGCCTCTAACAGACTGACTGTAACAATAACTTCCACTGAAACAGCCTGCTTCTCTTGCATACTAGCACTGTAGATTCTACAGGTAATTGTGATTTCTTCAGCCTGTAAGGAGACCCCAGGATTCAGAAATCTTCTAGTAAGATGCCGGGTCTGGAGAAAAAAGCTTCATAGTGAGAATGTTCATATTTCAGATCTGGTAATGGTCATAGGAGATGAAGAGTTACAGTTCTGCAAGAGTACTACTGGCTGTTTGAAAAGTTACTGCAAAAGGAACAACTAAAGGCTGAGAGCTTTGTTCTTTCAACTTACCTAGTCCTGGGAGTATGTTTCTGTTATAAAAGAAATCAGAGAAATTCTACTCTCAGCCTTGTCTTCACTGCAGGACTAAATTGCTAACAATGATCAAATCAGAAATTTGCTGCTTCTCTGTCAATTTCTATTGCGCATACTTCTAATGAATAAATACACTGCCAGGAATTGGCATATGGTTAATAGCTTCTGATAGGTAATAATCTGATCTGCATAATTCTGATTGTAGTTATTTAAGAAAGATAAATGTGCCATTCAATAGTCTTTCTCATGTAAGTATTACATCATTAAAATTTTTTATGATTAAACAGTCCAATTCCCAGGCCTTACGGACCAATTTGGGCTGGCAGGTGTATACGCCTCCCAAAGTCCCACCTGTCAGTCCAAGGCCAAGAGTTCTGGGCAGCTGCATTGTGAAGCATGCGTAAAAGGGGCAAAGTGGTCGCACACCTGTGCTGGATGGGGGAGAAGTAGCACTCTAGAAAAAATAAAAATTAAGTCTTTCCTTTGTATTCTGCAGAAAGCAATCACAGCTGGCTGCCTTTTCTTCTCTAGCATTTCTAAGTTATGCTTTTCACTCCCCAAGCATCATTCTAGCATCGACTAGTAGCAATGTTTCTGGAGCTTTAAAGCAATGATCTCTTCTACACGGATACTTCAGAACTTAGCTGATTGTATAAGGAAAGAATTCGCTATGGAAATGCACCTTATCTTGGCCATGGCAAACTAGTGACTGCACAGCCATGAGCTCCTCAAATGCTATTGCTGTTTTAATGACAGCCAGTGAAAAGTAAAATTTCATTCCGATAGCCACCATGAATGGAGCTATTTTGAACTGCATGATAAATGCCAAACCCTCCTTTTTCTGTTGGCTGCATGTGCTGCCCTTCCTAATTCTGGAAGAAATTCTCTGTATTGACTATTGTTTTCCTCAGTAGACTCTTTGGATTGTTTCCTCCAAGTTTGGGAGACTTACGAAATCTGTTTTGCACATTGATAGAATGAGGATTGATTGAGTTATCTCATGCATTACCCATTAAAAAGCTTGAGGTCATTTGGTGTACAACTCTGGATATCAGCTGGTAGTTTTAGTCAAGAAGATGAACTAAAGTACATGAGGCGGAGATGTAATATTAGTGGAAATATGATGTTTTTTTAAAATACTGCATTTCCTTTCATGGGAATAATCAAGTGTTAAAGCTCATGCTAGAAAAAATGCTGCAACATGATATTTATGTATGTCTTTGGGTATGCTATCTTTGAAACAAGTCATAAGATATCCAGTTATAAATCTGATGAGAGGCCAATGCATTGATTCCAAAGAAGTCTCTAATATAAACTGAGACTACACTGTAATAATGAAAGAATGATAAATCTTTTCCCTTCACTGCAGTACTTAGTTGGTCATGTTAGTTTAGCTAATAGATCCCAAAAAAAGTTCAAAACATTATTTCCATGTATAAAACCTTCTAATTCAGGATTCCTTAAAAAACATTTCTCCCATTATATACAGGGGGATAGAATGATTATCTAAACAGTTTTATAGTTTATGACCTGAATTTTTTTTTGTGCTAACACATTTTTGTTTACCATTCTTTTTTTTTGTATGTCAAGCACAAGCAAATCTAGAGGAAAGCATTCAGTTAAGTCAGCTTTGCCCTTAGCCAGCAAGAGCTTCCAAAATGAAAGAACACAAGCATCACTGATTATTCAGACATTTAATTTCTTACTATACTTTGCTTTCTTAATTTTGATTTGCTTAGTAACCCCTTGTTTAAATCAAACTATTGATATCTAAATGTCTGTGACAGAAAACTCATTTTTTGTTTGCTTTTTATCTGTTTGTTACTCAGGGCTAGGATGCGGCTTCGGTTGATGGTGATTCTTCTATCAAAATATAGGAAATATTAAAGGTAAAAATAAAAAAAAATAATAATTCAGAGCTGTTTCATCTTTCTTGAGAGTAGTCTGTGGCATGGATGATCCTGGACAGAGAATAAACACCCCAAAATAACTAGTGATTCCATAAATCCATAACAAAAGTTTATATCTAAGGAACTAAGGAGTCAGCCTAGGTTTAGACTTCACTTACATTCACAGCATTTTCTAACATCCTTAAGTTCTTATACTTAGAGACAGAGTCTCAAGAACAAATCTATGTAGTTCCCCTGAGAGAAGCTAAACTATACCTATTTGCATTCATCCTGATTTTGATATTGCTTGATTAATACTTTTCCTGTAACTTAGTTTTGTGGTGATTAATATTTAATGACATAGAGATATATTTACTTATCTTGTGATTGACACTTAAAAATTTCAGAGTTGTCAGTGTTTTTCCACACTTTTTTCTGCATTGCAAATCCTTTCCATAACTGACATAGCACAGGCACTGTTTTTTTTATAAAGAATCTTTGATGGAAGTGTACTACACATTGGTCTTTAAACACGTAGTGGTTACTGAAGATGTCATAAGCAAAAAAAGCACAGTTCTTAGAAGCTAGTTTAAAATCCTATGCCTTTCAAATTGTTTGCAGTTCATTTTCTTGAACACTTTGATGTGAATTTCACAGTTGTCACAGATATTCCTAAACTGGCCAGTCCTAAATTCATCATCCAAAAGGCGAGCAGGAAAAAAACCCAGTATTTTTTTGGTTTCAGAAAAAATCCATGCTGACTTTATGCATAATGAGGTCACGTAAGCCACAGGTGACACGAGTAGCAATCTAGACCAGCCTTCTCCATCTAATGGTGGTTGATACCAGCTTTTCCACAGGAAAAAAGCAAGACTTCATCACGAACAATAAAGACCTTAAAGGAAGTTTCTTCCAGACCCATTTCAGATAGTGATTGGTTTGTGCCTTTAGAAAAAATTTGAAATAAAACCTTGTATAATTTGTTGTCATTTCAGTATTTTCGAATTATTGAACTTTTTTATGTCACACTGTGATAGCGACCTCCCTATATATATTCAATGTTATACAGCAGAATATACAGCTCATTCTGGTTGCACTTTGTCATATTGTTCTTTCTAAATGTAAAAATGGGCAAGGCAAATTGGGCAGTTTCTTTCCTGTGTTTTTGTTTCTTCTCCCAGTGACAGATATTTAAGTAAGGTGCAGGAGACATTGAGAGAACCCTAGCCTTTTGATGACTAGTCTTTTTTGCCATTCATCATAAGTCTTATTTTTTCTGTGGCTTTTAGAAAAAGATGTGTGTGGGAGGAAACACAAGCTGATCTTATTCTTTTAAAATGACAAACATAATGAATGATGTGTGATGAATGAGGTGTGATGACTATTCAATCCTTTTGGTTTTTTGTGCATGAAGTTTCTAGTATTTTTAAGATAGGAAAAGCAAAGGAAACCTGATTGTACAATTTTATCCTGCTCGCACTGGACTGGAAGTGGTCCAGCATAACACTGGAATCTGGATCTGTTTTTTTTCTTTTGCTAGATACGAAGTTCACTTGTCCATGTAACTGTTTCATCAAGAGACCTATTAAAGTAAAGCAGTTACATAATTTTATAAACTAATTTTCAGGCAGTCTTACAAGGAAAAGTATCAGCCCAAAAACTGACAGTTTGAGAATAAGTGATCGAAAAGTTTTATCTAAATTATAAGGATTGTAATTTGTTGATGTAGAAGTTCTATCAGACCTTAAGCCAGTGTAGATGACTTCTTTTGATAGATGGATTTTTTTCTGCTGATACGACTGCATTGCCTTTTCCATGTGATGTGTACACAGATGTCAAAACTCTTCTTCTTCGGAGGCAGTCTAGACCTGTTTGAGACCTGTTTATTAATAGTGAGAAGCAGCGTGGAGAGGAAAGCGGGGTGTGTTTTGTAGTACCTTCCGGCATTGTGCATGGAGTACTTTGTAGTTCATATGCACTAGGACCATTAGCACAATGGAGGAAAAAAAGACAAGCATTCTCAGTTATATTTGTTGTTAATATTCACAGCGATAAAAGTACACTATGTTTATATACTCTGTGCATGTTAAAAGAGTCACTATATGATCCATTGTAATCTATTTTACATGGGACGGTTCTCAGATAGGTTGGAGTAAATTGTTTGATTTTTATGAAGTTGCTTTGGATTTGTATCAGAAATACATATCCGTTTCTTTTTTCACACTGTATATGTCAACCTGTCATTCTCCAAAGTTTCATTCCTGATATAATTTACTGTGTACCATATTGCTCATGAAAGGTTTATTGCCTGATTAAACTAATTGCTACAGATTATGCAATGCTATACAGCTCTTTGAGAAATTTAGTGGCTTTACAAGACTATAAAATTAGTCTTTTACTATGTAATGAAAATAATAGTGTCTTTGTTCCAATTACTTTATGGTTTGATTGACATGTGCACATGCATGCATAAAATAGTTAATATATATGAAAGCTTTGCCAGCCTTGGTCATTCAGAAATGATATACAGCATGTGCAAAATCACATACAGTCTAGTTATTTAGAGAAAGATAATGAAACAGGAGACAGGATTTATAGAGCTCATCCTGTGCCATCTATTCTTATGGATATGGAAGGGAATTTATAATCCACTCTGCTTTTTCCCTTGTGTGTAAACACAAATAACAGAAAAATGACTTTCTTTGTGACTGTTTGAAGACAGAAATTATGCCTTGAAGTGAAGTTTATCAACACCATGCAAGGCCTTTGCTGTACGGAGATGTGTTACTGGAAAAATATATGTATAAATATATATATATATGCGTACAAATATACCTGCATGTATGTTTGTATACCGATCGATCTGACTTTCTCAGCTTGCCAGGGCTCTGACCAACTGTGTTAAAATGGAAGAGTTAACAAAGAGCAACTGAATTTCAGTCCAAACAGGGCGGCCTTTGGTGGTGCAGCTGCCTCTGAAGCAGAATCTACATTAATAACAGCTTTGCCATTCCATTTGGCAAGAGCAAGACTCTTCTTCTGGCACAGGAGTGCAAAAAACAGCAGGTAGAAGATGCTGATGGTAACCCTCTATATTTGTCAGATTTTCATTAAAGGGGTAAACATTCTGTAGTCTTCCTCAAAGATGAGTTGCTGCAATAGCCACTGCTTTCCATCATTGCTTCCTTTTCCCTTCTTCCAATTCCTGTCATCATCTTCTGGATACTTAAATAGGTTCATTCTTCACACTGTTCTGTTTTAAAAGAGGATTTTTGTGATGATTGTTTGTTTTTCTTGGGTTTATTTTTGTTTTTCTTCCTCTCTGTCACACTTTCCAGTTTCCTCTTGGGGGATTTAATCTCTTGTGCTATAATTATCATTGTTATCTCTTCTGGAATCAGTGTGGAAAGCTGCTTAGATATTGTTTGTCAAAACCGTCACCTTCAAGGGTGCTATGGTAGATGCAGTACAGTGAGGAATTCCAAATTCTTGGATGTTGGAGCTATTTTAGTTCATGGTACTGTAACTTTTTTTTTAATAACTCTAGGTGCTTGTAATCTTG
This sequence comes from Dromas ardeola, assembly GCA_013398915.1. Lineage (NCBI taxonomy): Eukaryota > Metazoa > Chordata > Aves > Charadriiformes > Dromadidae > Dromas > Dromas ardeola. The sequence continues at coordinate 67,214 of VYZM01016292.1, read as the reverse complement.
AGGTGCAACTTCCATACAAATGCATCTTTAGTTTTAATTGGAAAAATTCCAAAGCACCACAAAGTGGTTTTAACTTCTTAAAGGGCACCCTGTTACTAAACTGCTGAAATGGATTGTCTTCATAACTGAGGCAGTTTCGAACCCCAGGGGTTTTTTCTGAGACATTTTAGACCAAGCTTTCAAAATTTGATACATGTCATTAATTTGAAATAATTTTGCATGGAAGTCTCTTCAGAGAGCATATCAAAGCATCCAGTAATATGTCAGTGCAAATAATATGATTTTAAGGAGGGGGAGGAGTGTTGTTTGTTTGTTTTTTAATTACCACAGCTGAAATGGTCCAAAGAGCAAAAGACCCATTAGTGTGAACTCAGAGCAGTACAAGAGAGGAGAACCAATATGGTTGTCCCTCCTGTAATGATGATGACAGCAAAAATAACCTCCGTCAGATAACTGAACGCTGTTGAGCTTTTTGGAGCAAATGGAATGCTTTAAAAGCCAGAATAGTTGAGTGTTGTCGTTTGGGCCAGGCTGACCAATGACAAGATGACAGATGCTCTCCCCCACTTCTCGCTCCAAGGAGAGGAAGAAGAGAGATGAAGAGATTTGTGAGTTTAGAAAAAAAAACTAAACTACTTTAATGAAATATTAATAATGAAATTAAAAAAAAAAAAGAAATAAGGAAATAGATACAATATGTACAAATATACAGAAAACCGTATCAAGCTCCCAAGGAGATGTCACCGACAGGCACTGAGGAAGTTCCAGACTGGACTCAGTGACAAATGGGAACTGGAACACAATGACCAGGAACAAAGGCAGGTGAGCTGGCAGGGTCCCTCCTCAGACATCAGTCACTGAAGCAGCAGTCCATTGAACAAGCAACACTGGAGAAGAGCCCTTGGAGAAGAAGCCAACAAAGAAGAGCCAACCCAACCCCTTTGATCCCTCAGCTTTTATA
>VYZM01016292.1:24789-65509 GCA_013398915.1 Dromas ardeola | reverse complement strand
TCTTTTGCCCAAGTACTTATAAGACTATTTTTGAAATGAGTCCCACTGTCTGACTCAATTCTTTCTGGAATACCGTGTCGCCACAAGACTTGCCTTTCAAGGCCCAGGATGGTATTCTGGGCAGTGGCATGGGGCACGGCGTAGGTTTCCAACCAGTCGGTGTTTCCTTCCATCATAGTAAGCACATAGTGCTTACCCTGGCGGGTTTGAGGGACCATCGTCCCCCATACCACAAAGGTTTTAGCTGTTTAGCTTGCTTGATTTCAGCACGTTTCACAATCGTGGATAACCTGCGCAATAGTGTCCATGGTTAAATCCACCCCTTGGTCACGGGCCCACTTATATGTTGCATCCCTTCCTTGATGACCTGAAGTGTCATGGGCCCACCGAGCTAAAAATAGCTCACCTTTATGTTCCCAGTCCAAATCTGTCTGGAAAATTTTAGCAGCTTGATCTACTTTCTGATTGTTTGGATGTTGCTCTGCTTTCACTGCTTTAACCATCCCCATAGAGCATTTGCCACCATCCATGAGTCAGTATAGAGTATTGGCCACTTTTCTCGGTCAGCAATGTCTAAGGCCAGCTGGATGGCTTGTACCTCTGCAAATTGACTCAATTCACCTTGTCCTTCAGTCCCTTCTGCAACTCATCGTGTAGGACTCCATACAGTTCCTCCCCAAACCGTTGTTGACAATGTACGGGAATACATCAATGGTGCACTCTGCACAAATTTTCTTAGCACAGATTGTTTGCACGGCATTTCATCAGGGTCTACGTTCACTTGCCAGTCACCATAAATCACCTCTCACACAGCCAGTTCCCTCAAGTACTTGATACCTTTTTCCATGCTTGTCCGCTTACTTGGACAGCATTCGATATCATCCTTGAAGGGATACCTGCCCTTTACAGCTGATAGCAGTCACCTCCAGAGACTGAGAGTGTTTGATTTTCTCCCAGTGGCTTTATCAATACCTCCATCTCTGGCCAGGTTTCCCAACTGCCTAACTTCTCTACCATCTAAGTCTATGGAATCAGCTCCATTATCCTAGCGCTGGAGCAACCAGGAGATAAGTGTCTCCCCTTCTTGATGACTGAAGTCTTTACTCATGTTTCTCAAATCCCTCATAGAGAAGGATTTAACAGAAAGTTGTCTCTGCTTCACCCCAAACCAGGACAATGAGTGACACTTAGAAATTCTTATTAAAAGTGAGACTGAAAAAGAAAATACTTTGTACCGGTTTAAGTTTTTAATTCCAAATCTAAATTGAAAATGCTCTTTAAGAAGTTCGGAGAACAAAAGCAAAATCTTTGAATCTTTTCTTATGTTCTGTTTTGTCATCAGCATTTTTCCCCCCTTGTAGTTAGGTTAACTTATCTGGTTTTAAACTTCATCAATAATTATTAGGAAAGAAGAAAAAAACCTGATAGCTCAGTAGATTTGAAGCAATTTTTTATTTTGTTTTCTTTTGTCTATTCTAGGTTATGGGTTTTGTTCCCTGATATCTGCATCAAAGTTGAGATGCTGCTTCTATGCTTGCATGTTTTGCTACTCCAAAGAAATTTTAAAAATCAGAATACTTGCTGCAACAACTCAGAAAGAAGCAACAGAGGGGTTTCTTCTGAAGTGTATTGTGTTGATCTGGTAAAATACTAAATCTGACTATTCAAAAGTCCAGAAGGAAAGAAATTTAGAACTCACATTTTCACTCATTCTTTGGAAGTTATATATGCCCTTTTATTTATACAGTCTATCATTCCTAGTTGGTTTTATTTAGATATGGAAAAAAATCACAATTTTTTTCTGAGGACTGAGCTATTTGATAGTAAATGGAAAACATGTGTATGTTAATGTTTTCACAATTAAAAGAAAGCATAATATACTATAGAATTTTTGAACAAAATTAATAACATTGAGACAGTTTGGATCCCAGGGTTTCTAATCAGCTTTTCTTTGAAACAGCTGTGGTATGAATTCTTGGTTAACTACCACGGTAATAATGCCGATTTTAGAAGTATTACAAAATTCTACTAGGTTTCACATTTAGCAATTGCACAGTTAAAAGTGTCTCTAGAAATACTATAAATTAAAGACTGGCAGATTATCCTAGCTGGAACTTGATCTGTTATCGGGAAGAATGATTTTGTTCAGAATCTGTATGCTTTAAAAATAAGTCATCAAAATGTGGAAGGAGAATTAAACTAGGACACGTACTGGGTGGTTTTTGTGGCCTCCTTATTTTGGTTGATAAACAGCTGAGGCATCTGTTGACATCAGCTAGATCTGGAGTGGTTTCTTATCACTTCAATTGGTGCAATTGTAAGAGAGAGGCTGTCATCAGAGTATATGCTCATCTTGATATTTAGGCCAGTGAACTTCAAAGAGAAAAAGGGTCATTAATTTTCTAGTTCTTGGCAGTGTAAGTTTAAGCCTCCCCTTTCCTGTCAGAATGAAGGAGTGCTCAGCGTTTTTTTTTTTTTCCTTCTTCTCATAGGGAAAATTCTATTTCTCTTCCTTCCAGCTTCCCTGATGAGCACAAAAGTAAGAAAGCTTCAGCTCCATCTCTCAACTCAGAATAGACAATGGTACTTTAACATAACAGAAATGTGTCATAAAGGAGCAAGGTGCTCAAGAAAGAAAGCATGGAAGGTGAAAGTGTCCCATTTGCATATGCTATGTAGGTCATGGGAAATCTGCCACAGCTCTTTTCATTGGCTTTTATTGCATAAAATTGCACAGATCTTAAAGTAGGAAAAGGAAGAGTTATCCTAGCCTTTTCACAGTAGAATGTAAGCACTTGGTCTGTTCACTTCTTATCCAGGCAAGGAAGATTGGCTTATTTTGATACCTGCTGGCAGCTTAGATGATACCTCAGAAATCGTATTTACATCATGATTAGCTACATGTGCATGTGTGAACTTGAAGTGTTTGGGAGAGGAAGGGGGATAATTACTATTCTTCCAGTACATTAAGTTGATTGGATTTTGGTCTGGATTGGATTGGATTTTGTATGGAGCCAAGTAGTATACATTTGCTTAAGCATATATCAATACAAATGCATGTAACAAAGATAGCTTCAAATCTATTTCTTTGCACCTCATTTAAAATACAAAGCACAGTGTGTTAGACTGTTAGACTCTGTTGGCATCTAGTGGCTACTGGAGCAATGGCAAGCTGTTTAATCTTTCCACATTGAGTGCAGGAAGTTTGTGGGGAGAACAAGTTAAATTATAGTCCTTTGTAATAGTTTTATTGTTTTCTGATCAATAAGGAATGTGAAAATTGTTACGCTATTTTAACACTCCTGGTAACTGGTTGAGAGCTTCCTGGTGACTGGTTTAATAGTGCTATTCTTGAGACTTGTTACTGTCTGAAAACTGAAGGAAAACTGATTCTTTATTCAGAAGGCTTCCCTAACACTGAAAAACCCAGTATTATTTCATCTTTCCCTGTGTTAAGCGTATCTCTTTAATTTTTCAGTGATGCTATTTTTACCTCAGAGTGGACGGCATCAAAGTTCGGTCTCAATTTTATCCCTTTTCATTTTAATGACACAAGGCAAATGATTGTCCAGAATTTTTATTAGATTACCTGCGAGGCCTTTGGTAGGTGGCTGAAATTATGTTCCGAGAAACTATGGTTTATTAGAAGGCAGTCAGAAGTGTTGGTGTGGTTTCTGTTTATACCTCTGAAAATACACCTATCCTTTTAACATTAAGCACTTCATAATTTTTCTTAAAAATAACTGCAGTTGAAAACCTTTACTGCTTTTTGGGGTTTTGTTTGTTTGTTTTCATTTGTAGCTACAGAGGGAACAGTTGCCTTTCTATCTCTTCTACGTATGACTTACACTGTAAAACTAGAAACTTTCTTGGATGGAAAAGCATTTAATGATTTCTAACCTTGAATAGGTTATATGCAGCTGTGATCTTCAAAACTATCCCTGAATTATCATCTCAATATTCAGATTTACTGCAGGATTAAAAAAGATTCATGTGAAGAACCCCTTTCAAAACCTCAGTTTTCTGTATCATGTGGACTTTTCATTCACTGTTTCATGCTTTCATTTTAAATTAACTTCATAAGAATAAAGGTTATGCTTCTGTATTCTTCAATGTGATTATAACGGCCATGGAGAAAAGAAGAAAATAGTAAACTGCTTCTAGTTATCTAGCTGTCTGTGAAAGTCTAGACCAAAAAAGCACTCTGATTTAGCTCTTGCTGTCCTATTGCCTCCATCAAAATGAGAATTTATTTTATAATCAATTACTTCTTTTAGTTAAGCCTAGGTGGAAAACACCAACATCTATGGAAAATCACATGTAATACTTATGTTTTGAGTTTGAATTATGTTTACTCATATTTACAGTTTGACTAATCTGGCAGTTTACATATCTATGTAAAACTCGGTGGTGAAGTTACCCCATTTACATATAGGGGCTGTGATGCACTAGCTTCTGTTTATATATCTACCTCAATCCTTTTTGATCGTGATAACTTGCAGTTATCATAGAATCACAAAATTGTAGAATCATAGAACCATAGAACAGTTTGTGTTGGAAGGGACCTTTAAATGTCATCTAGTCCAATGCCCCTGCAATGAGCAGGGACATCTTCACCTAGATCAGGTTGCTCAGAGCCCCATCCACCCTGACCTTGAATGTTTCCAGGAACAGGGCATCTACCACCTCTCTGGGCAACCTGTTCCAGTGTTTCAGCACCCTCATTGTAAAACATTTCTTCCCTATATCTAGTCTAAAAGTATCTTCTTTTAGTTTAAAGCCATTACCCCTTGTCCTATCACTACAGGCCCGGCGAAAAAGTCTGTCCCCATCTTTCTCATAAGCCCCCTTTAATTAGTGAAAGGCTGCTATAAGGTCTCCCTGGAGCCTTCTCTTCTCCAGGCTGAACAACCCCAACTTTCTCAGCCTCTCCTCAGAGGAGAGGTGCTCCATCTCTCTGTTCATTTTTGTAGCCCTCCTCTGGACCAGCTCCAACAGGTCCATGTCTTTCCTGTGCTGTATACAGTACTCCAGGTGGGCTCTCAGGAGAGCCAAGTAGAGAGGCAGAATCACCTCCTTTGACCTGCTGGCCACGATTCTTTTGATGCAGCCCACGATATGGTTGGCTTTCTGGGCTGTGAGCTCACATTGTCAGCTTATGTCCAGCTTTTCATCCAGCAGTACCCCCAAGTCCTTNCACTTGGCCTTGTTGAACCTCATTAGGTTCTCATGGGCCCACTTCTCGAGCTTATCCAGGTCTCTCTGTGTGGCATCATCCAGATGGGATGATCTGGATCATCATCATCTGGATGGCATCATCTGGATGACATGCCCTCAGGCATGTCAACCACACCACTGAGCTTGGTGTTGTCAACAAACTTGCTGAGGGTGCACTCGATCCCACTGTTTATGTTATTCATGAAGATATTAAACAGTACTGGTCCCAGTATGGACCCCTGTGGGACATCACTTATCACCAACCTCCATCTGGACATTGAACCATTTACCACTACCTTCTGGACGTGAGCGTTCAACCAATTCCTCATCCACCGAACAGTCCATCCATCAAATCCATATCTCTCTAATGTAGAGAGAAGGATGTTGTGTGGGACTGTGTCAAAGGCCTATGGAAGTCCAGATAGATGACATCCATAGCTCTTCCCTTGTCCACTGATGTAGTCATTCCACAGGCCACAAGGCTGGTCAGGCAGGACTTGCCTTTGGTGAAGCCATGCCGGCTGTCTCGTATCCCCTTCCTGTCCTCCATGTGTCTTAGCATAGCTTCTAGGAGGATCTTATCTCTCTACAATTTAGCTGCATTTTTGATAATTCCTGATAGCCTTATATTTAAATTACAGTCAAGCAGATTAGTAAAACTTGTTTACTACTGGAAAGGGACTGGTAATACCACTGTATAGAATATTTTGATCCAGAAGAGGTACTATACAGTTTAATAGGAAATCATGCTTAAGTAAGTAATTGCTAAAAGTTTCACATTTTTGTTACAGTAGGTCAAGCTGTGGTTTCTAGAGCACTGTTTTAGGGAGGCAATGTATCTATTAAGAGTTAAATGACAAAACCACAGAGCTAATAATGAAGTTGTCAGTCTCAGAAATGTTACTATTTATTTAACAAGCAATTTGAGGAATATTTGTTTTCATTTTATATACTGGAAATAATGATGGTGATGGGTTGGTTTTAAAGGACAAGCCAAGTCAGTACAATAAGGAGCTCAAAGTCCTATGCAAGCTACTATTTAAAAGGTACCAGTCTAGAACCTCTGAACTCCGATTTTAAAGCGTGTTGCAAACTCCACAGTTTTTCTGTGCTTGCTTTGTGTGCACCACCATCTGTTTGCTACTTTTTCTTATAGCACAACAACTTAAATATGGAGTACAGCAGTACTGTATAAATATTCATATTGAGGATACCAGCCTTTATTACATGTAAAAAGCCAATTCCCTGGTTTGATTACGGCTTGTAAACAAAAGTGCATGTTCCCACTCTTCCAGAATGGAAACACCTCTCACATCTGTCATAGGCTTGAAGAAACATGAGAAAGAGATCCTGGTCTCTGGATTAGTATAAGTAATCTGTAAATAACAGGCAAATCAAGAAATAAAAACCCCATGTATTTTAATAACTTTTACATTAGGCAGTACCAGTGAATCATTTAATGAAAGAACTAAACTAGTTAAGAAGTTTAGAGCTTTAGCTGTCTGTTTGGAACTAGTAAGATTTAATGTATTAAATCTTAGACTACAGTCTAAAATAAATGCATTCTTACCCAAATAATAATTAAAAAAACAAACCCCTATCTTTCTAGACAATTTAATAAACCAAATGAATACTCACCTACCTGATTTTTTTTCATTCTTCCGGGGCATTTTTTGGTCAGGGTTTTCTGAATATTTAGATGGTTTTTCAGCCCATCATCTCCAAACTGGAAGGCAAACTCTCAAGTCTATTTGTACTGTTTTATGTTGTTAAACAAAAATATGTTCCTCTCTTGTTTTCTGTTCCAGTTTTTTATGCCTTGGGTATGCATAGGATATGCACCCTTATGCAACTAGGATCCTTCCCACGAGAAAATGACAGTGACCAAGAGTGTTATCTTTATTTGTATTATAGTATTGCTTTCTTCCTGTGCAGCAGTCGACAGAGTCCTCTCATCCCATTGGGTAACCACTGTGCCAGCAATTACCTGTATCCTCTGGGGACCCCTCTCAAGCATCCTCAGTAGGAGAGTGGACCATGTGTCCTGAACCAAAGCATTTCAAAGTTCATCAAGCTCAGCATATACTTTTTTTTCTATTTCTGTTGCAAGGCTTGCTTGCTCTGCTTGCATCTGGTTTTAAGATGGGTCATGTTGTCATGGTTTAACCCCAGCCAGCAGCTAGAACCACGCAGCTGCTTGCTTACTCCCCCCAGTTTGTATAGGGGAGAGAATCAGAAGAGTAAAAGTGAGAAAAAAATCTCATGGGTTGAGATAAAGATGGTTTAATAGGTAGAACAAAAGCTGCACACACAAGCAAAGCAAAACAAGCAATTTAGTCACTGCTTCCCATTGGCAGGCAAGTGTTCAGCCATCTCCAGGAAAGCAGGGCTCCATCATGCGTAACGGTTAGTTGGGAAGACAAACGCCATCACTCCAAACACCCCCCCATTCTTTCTTCTTCCCCCAGCTTTATATACTGAAGATGACATCACATGGTATGGAATATCCTTTGGGTCAGTTGGGGTCAACTGTCCCATCTGTGTCTCCTCCCAACTTTTTATGCCCTCACAGCCTGCTCATTGGCGGGGTGGTGTGAAGAGCAGAAAAAGCCTTGAGAGTTTAGCAACAACTGAAAACACCACAGCACCATATTTCCCATCCCCAATCCAAAACATAGCCCTACACCAGCTGCTAATAAAAAAGGTAATTCCATCTCAACTGAAACCATGCATGTGTAGATCACAAGTGGCTTCCCACTTGTTACCTACAATCACACTGTTACAGCTTACAGCAATTTGCTCTTGTACGGTCCTGGAAAGTCAGATCTGGCCTCTGTCAGATGGTCTTCCTTGTAACTATTCTGAGTGCTTTCTGTTCCTCACCTGTGTAATTGTATGTAAATTACCAATTTAATTTGGATCTTTAAGGTGTTTTGTTGGAAAGAATACATTTACTATTAGTTTACAGCATATCCTTACCATGACATCACACTTCTTGGTTACTGCAGTTGGATGATAAAATCTGACCTGTTAGTTTTCTGACTCTCTTAGTTTTTTGACTTGTCGTGCAAACAATGTTTGCTTTATTTTATCTTTTCAGACTTTAGATGTATTTAGCATATAAATATTCTATCTTGACAAATGTTCTGATGCTGTTTGATGTTTCTATACATTGAATGACATTTCAGTGTAAACTTAGCTTGTTATCTTTATTTTTTTAGCTAAAGGTAGTTATCTATTTCATTCATCTGTGACTATTCTAAAGCTTCATAAACAAAATGAGATAAAATAATACAGGCTAAAATCATAATGTTTATCTATTATTGCTATGGATACCGGTATTCTGGAGATACTGGAGCAAGGAAGCAGATGGTAGCTTACATCAATATTTCCCACCTCTGATGCGATAAAGTAGAAGGATTCGTAATACAGCCCCTGAAACTTCACATAGGGCCTTAGTGTATGTGTTTCCAAAGAAAAATACTGTGTCCAGTTTCCAGAGACTTAGTAAAGGGAGGGTGTCTTTGCAGTATTGATAAATGAAGAAAGTATAAAAACTAAGGTGCAAACATAAAGAAAACATGCAGTGGAGGTCCTGACTCTGAAATGACAGTAAGGTGTGAAATTTTAATTTTAGAATACTGCTAGTGGAGGAGTTTATCAATGTTTTGGGGATGTGGATATAATTTTTTTTTTCCATTAGGTTATTTGAAGGTGTAATTCCCCTTTATTTTGAGTAATGATGAGAAAACCAGAAAGAGTTATAGTGCTATTTTACTTTGTCAACATAATTTTTATGGCTGGAAAGACTTGTTTTTATTTGCTTCATATTCTACCTAGTAGACAGGGATAGTTCATTGTAATGTTTCTGAGTTAAGGGCAAACTTTTGCATCTATCAAACTTCAGGCACTTTTATGTTAGATACCTGTTGTGGTGTAACACTAGCTGGGAATTAGGACCACGCAGCTGCTTACTCATCCCGCCTTCTCCCCAGAAGAAGGAGGAGAAGAGGGAGAAAAGGAAGGGAAAGGGAAAAGGAAAAAAACTTGTGGGTTAAGATAAAGACAGTTTAATAGAACAATAATGAAAAACGAAAATAACAACAATTATAACAGCAACAATAACAATAATAATAATAATGACACAAATCACTCTCACCACCTGGTGAATTGGCACCATCCTGAGCAGTGATCACAGACCTCCCCCTGCCCAAACACCATTTATATACTGACCATGACATCTGCAGTATGGAATATTCTATTGGCCATTTCGCTGTATAAGCATTGCCTAGCAAAAACTAAAACAACATGCATTGTTGACATTCCCTTCATGGCAATCACTAGAAAGAAAATTAACTCTTTCCCGTATGAAACTAGGACAGTACCCTAAATAGTTTTCTCGGGACTTGTTCCTTTACCTTTTACTGTTTCCTAAGTTTTACTGAGTGTTTCACTCCTCCTTTCTGCCACCACCAATCATCTTTGTGCTTATCATTTAGTAACTACGTTGTACTTGTCTTACACAGACTGCCAGCTGTGACGTCAGATTGAGCTCTGTATCTGTAAAAGAAAAAATTGGCACCCCCGGGATCAGTAAAAGCACTTGGAAAAGCGGTGGGCTAGTCAACATCAAACTAGGCTTATCCTTGTAGTATACTGTGGTATGCTTAAGGATGCTTCCTTTCATGATATAAGATAAGGTCACTGCACCTCCTAATGACATCTCTGACCAGATGGTTGATGGCAAATGAGGGAGTAGCATAAGAACTGCTGTATATAGGAATGAGGTACATCAGTACTTCCTAGTCTTTGCTATTACAAGAAGAATGTATACAGATTTAGCAAATAGAAGGACAGATGTCTGTCATAAAATTACATCCTAAATATCTCAGCGTTAGGATTTTTTTTGGATCCAGCTAGGATTCCCATAGGTATTGACCAACTAGTTCAATAATATGGCATTATCTGTCATTATATCATTACCACAGAAAACATAGGTCTTTTATTTCTCTCAAAAAAGCACTTGGTATTTCTGTACCCAGGTACCTTGGTCATGTTTAGTAATAGAATTAAAATCTAGAAGAATTTTTGACCTTAACTTTTAGGGCTAACTTGATCTTCTCTGGATGAAATCCTGACCTTTGTACTGTTCAGCAATTGGCAACATGTTATCTGTCCCTTATCTAACTTCAATGTCTTGGACAGAAGACACTTATTTAAAACTCCCATCTGAGAACATAGTAGTACTCAAAAAGATAAAGTCAGAGAGCCAGTTAAAAACTAAAAAAACCTCTACAAGTAGACCATTCAGCCCCTGCAGCAGGATCTGTGGTATTGCTCTAGTAATGTAAAGACCCTAAGTGGCTTTAGACCCTGAGTAATTGTAGAGAAAGAGGGGCTGCAATTGAAAATCTATGCTTAGATGCAAGTATTCAGTAATACGAGTAGTGCACCCTGTTGCCTACAGGACAGACCTCCTCTTGCTCTCTCAACTAGATGAATTTCAATAGAGTATGTTTTTTTTCCCTCTATGACATGTTCTAAAGCTGCAATGAGATTTGCTTGTCAGAAGAACTGGAGCATACACTGCATATTTAATGTTAAGAGAATGAATATATTGTATTGCTTCTAGAATGTTTGCTGTATTACAGGATAGTATTACCCATCTACTTCGCTTTTCAGACCCTTTGTAACTATATCTGACACACTAGAAAAAATTTACTTCATTGTGTGTGCGTGTCAGCCTTTCTTGGGAATCAAGGAGCTACATCACCAAAGCACAAGCAGTTAATTAGTCTTAGAGCTGCAAGACAGAAACATGGAGTTTTTCCCAACATTATACACTTAGTAACAGCAGCTAGGTCTAATGGCAAAACTGGGAGACCAGTAATTAGCTGTTGCTATTGAAACCTTCTTTTTTTTTGTTGCTCAGAAAAAGGTACACCTTGTTATTCTCCTTTAGGGTATCATCTCTGAAGGATTATTGTCTCTATATGCATCAAAAGGTTTGATGTTTGAGGAGTGTAATGCAGCATTGAGCACATTAAATTTTTGTTTAATCCTTAAAAACAGATAATCTGGGATTTGTGCGGTATTTGCCACTGAATACATGCCTATCTACACACATAGAGGGATCGCTGTCTTTAGAGTGTTTAAAAGACTGACAAGTCAGGTGAGTTTCAAATTTCAGAACAACACTGGATTGACATTGATTAACAATACACACTGCTAATAATTATTTCTTACCCATTATCCATTAGTATGCTACACCAGGGAGTTGATGCCATAAAGTAAGCACTGATGGCTGTGATCCTTGATGGTCTTAGCTGTGGAGATCAAAGTGATGAGGCTTGAGAGCTCTCAATGAGGGAACTGCTCTGGACTACTTTATTCCCCACCTTTCCAGTGTCATTGTTTTATGTTCCTCGGCCTCCTTTCCAGGGGAAAATAGGGAGAATCTTTCTGCTTCTGACGTAGCTCCTCTTCGATTTTTTGGTTAAGGACTCATTCTGGTTTTGTCAGTAATTTTTCTTGTTTGTTCTGCAGGATTATTCCGGTTGCACCAGACACCCTTCTGCAGGATTATTTTGGTTTTACCATATACATTTCCTGCCTGCTTTCATCCTTGGTTCTCATTTGCATATTTTACTATGTGCATGCTTTCCTCTACCTTGTTTGGACAACTATAACACAAGTCCCTATTTGTCCTTTTGTGGTTGCTAATTATTTATACTTAGTGGCATTACAGTGTTAACAAAAGCTTATGTTGAGTCACTTGTTATGCGTGTTTCTATGCCTTCGTTCAAGGGAAGCTGTCGTGGGTTAGCCTTGGATGGCTACCAGGTGCCCACCAAGCCACTCTCTTAATCCTCCCTCCTCAACAGAAAGGTGGAGAAAATACAACGAAAAAGCTTGTGGATCGATATAAGGACAGAGAGACCACTTACGAATTACTGTAATGGATGAAACAGATTCAACTTGGGAAAACCAATTTAATTTATTGCCAATTAATAACAGAGTAGGATAGCGAGAAATAAAAGTAAAACCAAAACCACCTTATCATCCTCCTTCAAAGGCTCAACTTCACTCCTAACTATCCTGCATCCTCCCCTGCCCCAAGCAACGCAGGGGGTTGTGGTCAGTTCATAACACTTTGTCTCTGCCACTCTTTCCTCTTCACACTGTTCGCCTGCTCCAGTGTGGGGTCTCTCCTACAGGATACACTGTGGTTATCTACTCTGACATTGGCCTTCATGGGCTGCAGAGGGCCAACCTGCTTCACCATGGTCTTCTCCATGGGCTGCAGGGGAATCTCTGCTCCAGTGCCTGGACCACCTTCTCCCCCTCCTGCACTCACCTTGATGTCTGCAGGGTTGTTTCTCTTGCATTTTTCTCACAGCTGCTGTACAGAATTTTTTACTCTTTCTTAAATGTGTTATCACAGAGGTGCCACCACCATCGCTGATTGGCTCAGTTTTAGCCAGTGGTGGGTCTGTTTTGGAGCCAGCTGGACCTGGCTCAGTCAACACGGGGGCAGCTCCTGGCCTCTTCTCACAGAAGCCACCCCTGCAGTGTCCCCCACTACCAAAACCTTGCCATGTAAGCCCCATACAGAAGCAAATGCCAAGCATAACTTGCTTAATCTGCTTTTGCTTCAGGAGTATACAATGTTTATCTGAGAAGATACCTACTCAGGACTTGAGACAGAAAGTCACTATTAACTAATTACTAAACATTAGATCAGAACCAATGAGCTGACAGACCTGGTTCATTTCCATTGTCCTGAACTCAGACAGGAAATGAGAAGAGGAACAGGAACAGGTGCAAGTACTGTGGTCCACACTTAGTCTTCATTTTATTTCTGCTGAGGACCACTAAGCTTGAGTCCTAAGGCAACTGGGGAAGAACAACAGGCAGTCCACATTATTATTTTTTTTAAAAAAAAACAACACCAAAACCAAACAAAACCAAAACCAACCAAATAGGGTCACAGGGGGTAAAGGAATTATATAATTATGTTAGCTATGTGATGAAAAACAGATACGGGACTTGCCAAATAGTAACCAGTACGATGAGAAGAACTGCATGTAGGATTTGCTTGTGCTGCTGCATAGATCTAAAAATGAAAATAAACTGCAGTAGCCTTTTCTAGGCTGTTCAGTTTTATCCTACAGTATGTTTCTGACTAGCATTGTTTTGAGTCTTTATATTATTTGAAAATCAATTACATTGGAAATCAATTATTTAAGAATGGAGAATCACACCAAATGAGGAATTAGGACAAACACTTATGTTGCTAAAAGTCTGTGTTTATACTTTATCATTTGCTGTCCATCTCTTAAGCATTATGAATACATGTCAGTCAGATGTGGTTACACGCCTACTTTACCAGTTCACTACTATCTGAATTAAAAGTGATTTCATCACTATCATAATTGTGTATGTGATGAAATTTATTCACCAGTCTTTAACATGGATGTTCCTGATTTCAACTATACTGAACTCAAGTGACTGCATTTCTTTTCTAATACTTGGGAAAACAAAAGAGTTTGCATAATCAAGTGTCATACAGCACTCGGTCCTCTTTGATGGCTAAGTGCCTATGCAATCTGTGAAGAATCTATACCTGTTGGGACTTTTTGATCCAGCTGTTCTTTATCCAGCCTTGAATTTGCACTGGATATGCACCTAGTAGCTATATTTTCATGCCACAGATAAAAACATGTTTTAAATACCTCCAGGGATGGTGACTCACAGATAAAGATATTGTAAAATAGAAGTAGTCCTGGAATGGTTTGGGTTGGAAGGGACCTTAAAGATCATCTAGTTCCAAACCCCCTGCCATGGGCAGGGACACCTCCTACTAGACCAGGTTGCTCAAAGCCCCATCCGGCCTGGCCTTGAACACTGCCAGGGATGGGGCCTCCACAACCTCCCTGGGCAACCTGTTCCAGTGTCTCACCACCTTCACAGTAAAGAATTCCTTCCTAATATCTAATCTAAATCTCCCTTCTTTCAGTTTAAAACCATTGCCCTTCATCCTATCACTGCATTCCCTGATAAGGAGTCCCTCCCCATCCCTCCTGTAGGCCCCCTTTAGGTACTGGAAGGCTGCTACAAGGTCTCCTTGGAGCCTTCACTTCTCCAGGCTGAGCAACCCCAACTCTCTCAGCCTGTCCTCAAAGCATAGGGGCTCCAGCCCTCTGATCATCTGCATGGCCCTCCGCTGAACCAGTTCCAACAGAGAGGTTGATCATGTTGTAGTTCATACTTCAATAGTATGATTCTTGTTAATGTTTTTAACATTTTAATGGAGCTTTTAGGGAAGAAAACCTTTTCTATTTGTTTTCTTTAAAGAAAAGCAAGTAAGGGTGTCAAATGCTTTAATAATGAATTTAAAAAGTAAATAAAGTATGTCTAGTTTGTATGATATATTCTTAAATTTGCCTATTTCTATGCAGACGTAGTAAAACAAACAAAAACAAGGAAAACTTTACAAATGAAAAGAAATATTTTTAAAAATCAGTTTATTCACTAAGTTCCTTTTTTTTTTTCTAATCACTGTGCATTAGGTACATTCTGTGAGACCAGGGAATTAGGTCTTCACTGAAAATTTACAGTGTAGTAAGAATCATTTTAGTTAACATAGTTTTCCTGAATAAACTCTGAATTGAGCTTCATACTCCAAAACAAATATTTGCATCTTCAAATGGATATAATCCATTTACTGGTGAGTATAGCAAGCTCTTCTCTGGAATGTCACTGTCCCATACGCAAATGTAAAATTTACTTGCTATTCCTTTGATATTGATATTGGAATCAAGGGTGTGTGCTAAACTTGAGTCAAAAAACCATGACTGTGGATAACAGGAAAGTAGTCAAAACTGTTCTGGAACAGAATAATTAAAGGTAGTGGTCCATATATGAAAGGTTGAAGAGAAATGTTTTTTAAATTCCTTCCACCTCTGGAGGGAGGGGGTTGCCTTTAGTTACTAGAATAAAAGGTAACTCTCTGTCATATGTTTTTCTGAGTATCGAATGTAGATATTTAAACCTTTTGGGGCATAGGGGAGGGTACTCTGCAAAGGTGCAAGTTTTTACCATTTCACATGAGAACCCGAGTAAAATGTCTTATATTATCATTACTTTATTGGAGTAGAGTGGTCATCCTTACAAACTCCCCAAAAAAAGTTAAAAAAAAAAAATCCTCAAAAATTTGCTATTTGGCTTGTTAACAGAAAGGATGTTGAAGAAGGATGTAATTAGGTATACACAAAATAACTATCTGGGTCCTTCCACAGGCTTCGTCTTCCTTCAGGTAATATCCACCTGCTCCGTCATGGGGTCCTACAGAGGCGACAGCGCAGACACCCCTGCCCCAGCGGGGTCTCTCTCTGCGGGGGCGCCCGGAGCCCCTGCTCCCCTCCTCCCGCTCTCCCCTCGGGGCTCGCAGGGCTGTTTCTCACCCGGTTTCCCTCAGCCCTGGCTGCCGGGCAGCGTTTCGCCCTTTCTGCCCCCGGCTTTCCCTTCCCCGCGGCGCCCGCCCGTGGCTGAGGGGCTCAGCTGTGCCCTGCGCTGGGGCCCTTGGAGCCGCCTGGAACCGGCTGGGGCCGGCACGGGGCGGGTCCGGCCCGGCGACACAGGGGCCGCCCTTCAGACATCACACCGACACCTGGGCACCTGCACCTAATAGAAATACTTTTTTAAATACAGAAACCTTTAAAAGTTAGATGTAATTGCAAATTAGGTTTATTATAAATTCTTAGGTATACGTTGGACATAGACATCAAGTCCTTTCTTCTTCCCTCTTCTCCATGTTTTTTGCCTGGACTTCAAGGGTATATTTCAGAGTTTTCCAGAAATAATTCTGCATGCCTTCATAAGGTAAAATAAATGGTCACAGGTTACTTGCATCTTTGTAGCAGGTGAGAGTGCTACTCTCTGTGTGGTGGATACTCCAGGCCATATCTGCCTTGCCTTCATAGAATCATAGAATAGTTTGTGCTGGAAGGGACCTTTAAAGGTCATCTAGTCCAACCCCCCTGCAATGAGCAGGGACATCTTCCCCTAGATCAGGTTGCTCAGAGCCCCGTCCAACTCACCTTGAATGTTTCCAGGAACAGGGCATCTACCACCTCTCTGGGCAACCTGTTCCAGTTGCATTGGAAAAATACCACCTGCATTGTAAAAAAATTCTTTCTTATAGCTAGTCTAAATCTATCCTCTTTTAGTTAAAAACCATTGTCCTTTGTCTTATTGCAACACGCCCTGCTAAACACTCTGTCCCCATCTTTCTTATAAGTCCCTTTAAAGTACTGAAAGGCTGGCGTAATGTCTCCCCGGAACTTTCTTTTATCCAGGCTGAAAAACCCCAGTTCTTGTTTTGAGGTGTTCCAGCCCTTGGATCAACTCTGTGGCCCTCCTCTGGACTCGCTCCAACAGATCCATCTCCTTCTCATGTTGGGGACCGCAGAGCTTGACACAGTACTCCAGGTGGTGTCTCACCAGAGTGGAGTAGAGGGGCAACCCTCAACCTGCTGGCCACTCTTCTTTTGATGCAGCCCAGGTTAAGGTTGGCCTTCTGGGCTATAAGCACACATTGTCAGCTCTTGTCCAGCTTTTCATCCACCAGTACCCCCATCCACGAGGAATGCTGTTCCCACGAGCTCTTACTTAACCCACATTCCACACAGGAGTTTCAGTGCTTCACAGGGTGGTATCTGACGTAGAACAATAAATGTACTGAAACACTTATCAGAAGAGATAGGGAGATGATCAGAGGGGAAATATGAGGCAACACAGGGAATACACAAATCTTGGCTTCTCTGGAACTGTTGTTTATTCCATGCCATGTACGAGTAGATTCAAATCAAGTCTGTACTTAAGGCTTCCTTAGCCAAATATTTTTTTGTTCAGTGTCAGAGTTTAGTGAATGGATCGAAAAAATATTTTTAAAAATTCTCCAATCTGTTATGTCTGTTAGTTCAGCATCAAATTCTTCTGGTTTAAAAAGATTCCTTTTATGTTCGTCTGCCTCTTCATTGGTATGCCTTTGCCACATTATTCAGTGTGTGCACGAAATACTTCTGGGTTTGATCTGTCATTAGCAATGCTGAGAACGTGCACAATTTTCTGAACACTGTCATTTTAAGTAAGCATTAATGTTTCATGTTGACTTATGGCAGTAACTGTGACAAAACATTTTTCTTGATATGCTAGTAGAGAAAGTATAGTACTTTTCAACGTGTCTTATGAGTGCTATAAATTAAATGTCGGTGTACTCACAAAGGTTCTTCAGAAATCTGAATTCTGTGGGGGAGCTCTTAAGGCACTTATAAACTCACTGTATTTCTCTCTTGGTTAAAACCTGCATCATTTTGGAGTAAATATTGTGTACACTATATTTAGGCCAAAACTATACTGGTTCTAATAAAAACTTTAAGGTATCTGTGGGTGACTGTCTTGGAATCTATGTTATGTTCTATAGCAACAGCAAAAAAAAGTAGAAAACAAACACTTTGTTTCCCTGTGCCCCCCTCCCCCCCACCCCAGCCCCAAGATTTTTGTGAAATATTCTTGGTCAGGGAGAAAAAAACCTTTATTACACGCTAGGACAAGAACAAATACTTCTGAATAGTTGAACTGCATTTATTGCAAAAGTATCTCAAACTTAATTAAAATTCTAGCTTTAAAATACTGAAGTATGACATTTTTTTGAGCTGAGAAATTGAAACTGTACATGTTAATGCCTCATCATCAATTCTGAAGCCTGCCCTGCTAAAATACCTAGCTTTAGTTGACTTCCATTCCTACCAGAAAACATGTAGTTCACTTTAAAAGTGAGTTGAATACTATTTATTTTGTGAAGTTTATGACCAAAATGATAAAATCTACTCTCCACAAATATTTTGTTTTAATCAGTTGACCTTTCTGTGCTGTTCTCTTCATATTATAGCCATAAGCTACTGTTTAAGTATTCTTGTGAAGAAATGTGCAAACTACCAAGGATGTTTCAAAAATCTTTTATATTAAGGTATTAATTCATGATTTAAAAGAATGTTTTTAAAGAGGTGAGAGAGAAAAAAACACTAATAAGCAATGGTCTGGAGCTTTAACCCTCATGAAACAATGTACATACCAACTGACTACCTTTGACAAATAGACTTTTGGAATAAAAAAATTTGTTTCTGAAATGAATTACTTGATCTCCCGAACAAAAATGCAGATGGCTTTGGTAGCAAATCAAGACAGCCGAATGCCTCTTTTGTCCTTGCATCACAGTAATTCTTTTCTGTCCCTCTCTATGTTATATGTGAAATAGAGGGAGAAAACTGGTTGCTGCATCAGTAACCATCAGTTGATTTGATATGGTGGAATAAAAGACTTCTGAGAGTAAAGGATGAGGCAGATAAATTGAGGAGGAAAGCAATATCAGCATCTAGAAGAGCAAGCATAAAGTTAACTGAGAGATTTGGAAGTATGAAAATCTGAAGAGCACTACTGATTGCATGAGGAAAAATGAAAAGGACAACTGCCTACTTTGGTTCTTGAATCACTGCAAAATGTTTTCTTGCGTTGTATCTTCCTTCTGTTTGCTAGTACCACTGTTTAGTCTGTGAAAAAAACATTTAATAATTTCAGGAAAATACCAAATTTCTTAGGAAAGAAAAAAAGACCAATGTGTGTGCATGCAGAAAAGCATGCAATATTTCAGATCAATTTATTTTTTCAAGTTTTACTATTTTAGAACTATGTTTTAGGGGAATATGAAGCCTCTAGCTGTAACTGTATTACTCATTTTGTGTATTTCCTTACTATTTATATAATTCTGTAACTTATCCCCCTTTGTAAAAAGCCTGGATCCATCTTCTCAATAACTCCTCCTAGATACTGAAAGCTGATTATACTTCCCCCAAAGCCAAGCTGAACAAGTCCCAGAGCCTCAGCCTCTCCTCACACAGCAAATGCTCCAGCTCTGATCTGCTTGGGAGCCCTCGGTTGAACTCACTCCAGCTGGTCAGTCTTTCTTGTGCTGAGGAGCCAAAAATTGGAAAGAGTATCCAGATGCTCTCTCACAAATGCTGAACTGAGGGAGATAATCCTGTCTTTTGATGTCCTGGCTCTTCCCGTATGAATACCTTCCAGGGTGCTGCTGGCCATCTCTGCAGCCAGGGCACGCTTCTGGCTCATGTTCAGTTTGTGTTTGCCAAGCCCCCCAGGTCCCTTAATGCAGAGCCGCTCCTAGCCAGGCAGTCACTGGCCTGTGCTCTTGCACCAGTCCTTCCTGCCCAGGGGCAGCACACAGCCTGTGTTCTTGAACTTCATGAGATTCCTTTTGGTCCATTCCTCTAGCCTGTCTAGGTCCCTCTGCATGGCCTTGAGTGTGTTGACTATTCTCTCTAATTTGGTGTCGAATATTCTCAATACACTCAATAGATGTTAGTCTATTTTCTGAAAAGATAAGAGCTACGCTTCTCTCTTCCTCGCCCTCTCACTTTCCCAATGCAATTCAATTTCTCATAGCATTTTCAAATACTGTCTTAAATGGGAGGTTAATTTATACTGCAGAATCAGTGGCCAGTTTAAATGTAGTTGAAATGTGAGTATTATTTTAATACCTTTCATGTAGGTAGAGGCTGGGAGGGTGGTAGCATTTTGGAAAAGGTTCTTAGAATCTAAAGAAGAAAACAGTTTGTCGCCTGTTTTACAAGATTTGTTTCTGTTTGTAGAAATCTGGAGTTAAAATTCTTGACAAGAAGAAAGTCATCATTATTTATCTGTAGAAGGATGTTTCAGATGCTTTGCTAATTTGCCTTGAAAATCTGTGCTTAATTAATTAAACTTTAAAACTGTCACTTACCCCTCGCTTGCAATTAGCAGAGCACTCTTACCACTGTTATGGCTTATTGCTACCCATCTTCATTCTTTGATGAGTTGCAGCACCTTTACTGAAGTACCTTTTACCAAGAATTAGTTTTCTGGTTATACAATTATGAATACCAAGGTGGTATTTTTATTTTACTTATTTTGCTTCCTACTTTGTCTTTCTGGAGTAATGCTTAGAGATACCATAAAGATTGTGCGACTTGCAGATTACTGAGCATACCTCATATAGTAAAGGCACACATTTGTTTTCTCCTTTTTAATTCCTGCAACATTGCCATTTTATTCTTCTTCTTTGGATTTGCTGACTCTTTAGTAACGCATTTCTCCAGATTAATGGTTGGACGATTTAGGAAAAAAAAAAGTAATATTATTTTCCTCCTTGCATCTCTTCTTTTTAGTTAGCATATTACATAACCAAAAACACACAAAAAATGATCATTGAATCTTCTTTTATATCTATTGCATATAGTTGAATCCTCATTTATATCTATTACATATACAATGGTAGCTGTTACTTCAGCTTTTTTATATCAACACTATCATGGTGGATGCTACTTGACTTTCAGGTTCTGTGAAGGGCTTGAAAATTCCTCCTGTGGTGGAAAAGGGTCCATGAATACCTGACTAATTCTTTTATTTCAAGAACCATTGATGCTGATTCCAAAGAGAGAGAGGAGACTTTCTAGAATATGTTAGAGACCTGTATAGACTACAAGAGGCTTTAAATGGGAATTTGGAGGCAGAATGGTTAAGATTATCACTGAAAAAATATCTGGAATTTTGACTCCAAAATACTTGCCTGACCAAGCTAATACTTCTAAAACTAACTTGTCTGTTATACCTATTGGCCTGTTGAATTAAGAAAGTGTAATTGATTTCTAAAATAAGTCTCAAATATGCATCTGCCATGACTTTATACAATTCAAGGTTGATCATATGGCTGTTTTGAAAACAGTTACATGACAGTGTGATTGATATAGTTAAGAATGCTGCTAGCCGGTTCAAGTTTCAGCATGCACTTGTTTGATTAAAACAGTGCCTTACTCTTGAATGTTACAAAAATAAAGACTGTTTATTTAGGAGTGCATAAATTCTAGCATTTGGAGGGGATTTTTTTCGGCATTGGAAGCCTATTTTGCAGTGTAGTCATGGGTCATTGATAGCACTGCAAAAGGCATATTTGCAAGAGAAGGACTTAAGTGATTAATAAAGTAAGGGGAATTTTCAAGAAGTACTTTAAAGAACAAATGCATATTCACGATTACTCTTGTGTTTTCTTTATAAGCAGAGTAAATCAGGGTGAGAGCTAGATTTTTAAAGCACTCAGCTTTAACTGTGGAGGCAAAGAAATATCTTTATGGTGTTGAATGGAGAGCGTGGTCTGGATTTTGTTACATGGAGGCCCACTGAAATTCACTTTTCTTATGTTGTCTGTATTAAAATTAAAAAAAAAAAACAACACCACACATTGTAGTGGTGCACATTTGTCTACACATATATTTTTACTCTACAGAAAAATGTTTATAAGATTCATTCATAAATATCTACGATATTTTGTGAGCCATGCTTGAAGAACCTACATTCTGGTTTATTTCTATTTGTAAATATGTGTTGGGAAGTGAGCACACTGGCAGGAAGAAGGGACACTATGCTTTCTGCTGGTCTCAGGATAGTAGCAGCCTGCCTAACCCTCAGATAGGGCACAAAAAAGAGGAGAAATAGCAAAGCGTCTTTTATCTCTGTGTACCAGGCAAAGGAAGCATTTTTCTTTAGGTGTGAGAAAGAAGTCACATTTACTGATTAATTACTTTCAAGCTGGAACTGATAATTTATTGTCCTAAAAAGCCTACAGCAGCATTTGTGATCTGCTCATTCCCACTATCCCTGAACAGTACCAATTTGTAGTGAAAAGAAGAATCAGAAAGGTATGTCAAAAAGGTAAAGTTTTTTGCTTTTTATTTTATTTTTTTACTTATATGTGTACACACGTTGTAATTGCTTTTCACAGAAATGCCTAATAAAAGACATAAAAAGCAAAAGAAGAAATAGGGGCAGCACATAAATGAAACACTAAAGATACTGTTGCATAAAATAGATGTGAATTTCTAAATCCATTCTGATAGAGGAAACTTCTGAGAGCTGAGGAAACTACTGAAAAAATGTTTTCTGTTGAAGCTAAAACTTAAAGGGGCAAAGAAGACTGCCTGACTGGGACCACTAAAGAAATTTAAAACAAATCTACACCTGGTAAGTAACTTCTAAACTTCAAAATTACTGATACTGTTATCAGTGCTGCTCATTATAATCATGAAGAAGATTATATTCTAACCAAAGTACAGTTGTATCCAAAATAAGTGTCTCTTTGGCACTGTCTAACTCTGGAAGAAGATTTTGACTTCCCTTCTAAGTGATACTCAGGAATCTGGAACAAATAATCATTTTAACTTTTAAATGGAACTTTTTTGTACAGACCAGGAGAAATCACAACTGCATTCTAGCACACATGCTTGGCAGCACTACTAGCGATGAACTTTTACGTATTTTCAATGTGGTCCTACTCTACTCTGTCCACTATAAACAGCAACAAACCAACAAAAAGAGTGGGATTCAGGACTGATAGGGCTCTTCAGAGAAGAAAATGCCAGGAGGATGGTTGACAACAACTAAAGTTGGGTGTGCATTTGTTTTGTTTTGGTTTGGTTTAGTTTGGTTTGGGTTGGGTTTTTTTAATTGTAGACTGCTTTTTTTCGATGGTATGCAGACTTCAGAGGTATCTTACAGGCCAAGCTGAGATGGTATTGCTGAAGTGCTGTTGTTCTCTTGCAGAGAGGGAAGACTGTTTCAGTAGCATTTAGGAAGCAGTTTGTGCCTACAGCCTCCTTTAGGAACCTCCCAGGAATTCTTCTACAGAGATACAAGGCATCTTGGCAATGTCAGGAAAAGTAGGTGGAGGAAAATTGTCCAATGCTTTCTAGAAAAGCTTTAGTACCATAACATGGATAAAGCTGAGTGCCTGCAGAAGCAGTGTCCCTTCTCCATAACTAGAGAAATTTTCTTTTGCTCTGGAATGAGAGCTGGGGTGCCGAGAGAACCAGAGCTTTCAGCATGTTGAGTAAAAATACTCTGCTTTCAAAATCTATATTTAGTTTTCGCTTGTTGATCCATGCAGGACGAGTCAAATGTTAGTGAGTCCAAATCAAAGATGAAGTACTATTCGGGAGGAATAATATTTTGTGCAATCTCAGTCTTCACAGTATATAGAACTGCTGTGTGACGGACCAGTTGAAGTAATCAAAAGCAGAGTTAAGTAGAGGAAGCACTAACAAATATCCTCCTTTTGGATATTTATTACTAAAGGTTACCACTAGACTAACAGTTCTGGATACCTCAAGTATATAGTTACTCACAGAACAATCATGCCACAGACATCCCTACTCTGGTCCACTGTATTGTGCTATTACCCACAGAGGTTCTCAGGATGAAAGTGTCTGTACTAAAACAGCCGAGATGTGTAGTGAGATACTGATGCTGATCTAAAATTCTATTTCCCACCCCCCCCCAATGCTTTTTGTTAAGCTTAATATATGCTGCTGTAAGCATGTCAGCCTCCTTTCATTTTATTTAAAAATATTAATATTTAGTTAGATTTTTTATTGGAGGCTAACACTATATACAAGGGATGTGACCTTACTCACTACCGACAGAGAACCACAAGATTATGCTGCATATTAGCACTTAAAAAACCTGGTTTAATCGAACTGTGTTTGTTATTTTTTCCTTGCAACCACTTTTCCCGAAAGGATGGGGTAACAGAGAATGATAATGTAGAATTGTTCTGTGAAACACGATAGTATGCTGTAAATGTTTGACCTTTCCATCATTTAAGCAGTAAGACACTCCAGGGTGTGCTGTTGAAGCATAATATTAACACAGCTCACCTACGTTGAGTTTAGTATGCATGCTGAAATCATACAGTAATGGGCACCCTGGAGTGATTTCTGGAAGTATAAAATGCCAGATAAATTGTTAGAGGGGTTTCTTATGTCTATAGTGTTTTTAAATGATTAACACAAAGTTATAGTTAAAAACAAAACAAACAAAACCCCCCACTTAACCATGAAGTGCTCTTAAATAAATCCAAAGTTTTTCCAATTATTAATTATATCTATTTGTTGGTATTCAAAGACCAACTTAGCCTAGGGCATGTTGCCATAATCTCTAGTATAAATACACAGTAGTAGAGAACCCCTGTCTGGAGAGAGACTAATTGAAGTAGATAAACTAGCTAGTTTTGTATTTAAGTGTAATTACTAAATAGGAATAAACATAAGTGCAATCACTTTGCTTCCAGGTTTGTGTGTTCTCAAACTACTCAGTAGCTCAGTTACTTGACTTATTACTTTCCAGGGCTTTGTCACAAATGTATATTTGTATCTCTTCCTAAATTTTTACTGTGTCTCTTGCCACCGTTAGTTGATAACCTCTTTTTTCATTTTTCCTCTTTTGCCTGCTCTTCTTATGTATGAATTTCCCTTGCCTCTTTGTATTCAATAGGTGCTCTAATAGGATTTAGAAACAAGAAGAATATATCAAAAAGTTCACCTAATAATTAATTGAAAATCCTGTTATATAGACCTGAATTTGCCTTTAACTTTTATGCTGAAGTCATTATCTTATTTGTAGACCTGGCTTCTTGGGAAGTACGATGTACCAAATTACAAAGATAGTTCAGATCTTGTAAATGTGGGTGAAAATGTTTCCAGAAGAATAAAATGACAGTAGGAAACCTGTTGTCAATCATATGAGTGTATGTGTGCTCCTGTGTGGTGTCACAGCCTCTCCCTCACCCACATCTCTGATAGTCTGTGCATTAAAAAAAAAAAAAAAAATATTACATGGATCAGCAACTTGGAAGTAGCTATCACTTTAATCTTTGAATGCTCACTTTTTATGGCTGATTCTCTGAACTATACAGCTTGAACTATGAGTGTAAATATTGTGCCTTTTTTAACCATTTTTTGGAATGTTAATATTAATGGTGCTATAGGAAAATTGCCAGAGAGAATTGCCAACTGGGCACAGTATAACATAACATAGTACTGAGCAGCTTCTGGATAGGGCAGAGATACGGGAAGTGTCACGTGTAAAGCTGGATAAGGAACCAAAAAACTGTCTCCCTCAGAAATTAGATCAGCTGCTTAAGGCATAAGCTTCCTCCTGTCTGAAGTTTTTTCCCAAAGGCAACACAAGAACTTGGGCGGGGCGAGGGGAATAGACAAATACCACATTCAGTGATACCAAAAATTGTTAGGAGTCCCGTGAGATGAAATGCATACAGGTGATCCAGCTTAGCACACTGTAGAAGTTGTTAATCCTTTGGAGCTTGTGTTAGACAAGATAGAAATAAATGTTAATTATTTTTATTTGTTTTTTCTCTTTTGTCTCCTACAAACACTTGGAAACTGAAGATTTGATTATTAAACTAACCCTACAATTATTAACATTAATTATAACCCAAAACTTCAATATTAAACAATGCATTTCCATAAATGATTGACTGCAGGACCAAAGCAATCCATGTGAAAATTTTGGAGCATCTAACCACCTTCGTAAAATTCCAGTTCATAGATCTAACGGTAAAGGTGCAGTGGAGGTGAGGGATGCTCTTGTGTTACAAAGGACAGGTTCAAGAAGTATGCCTTGCAATTGTAGCAGAAGGGACCTCAACTTGCTATTCCTGATTCTTAGAGAGGCAGGCTGGCATTTTAACTGAAATGGAAGGAAACTGGGTTTAGTGTCCCATAAAAATTTCAAAGAAGTAAACTTTCTTCCCAGTAAGGCAATTATAATTAACAATATTATAGGAAATTATCCATCCTGGGATAACCCAACAATAAATAATTTCTTTCCCTTCTGACTAGAAATTCTGGCCATTTAAACATTCAAACTTAATAAAGTTTGTGAAAACTGATATATTGTCTGAGGGAAATGCACAGGATTCCTCTATTTTTTGGTTTTGCCTTTCTAAAAACTTAGTGTTATTGTTTCAGATAACTTCCACTTGACCAAAAAGTACACTTTTCTTTATTGATGAATGATACCTCCGTGGGAGGCACATTTTTGCCTTAGGAACATAGCTTGACCACAGGGTGCATTTATTTTAAATGACAGGCACCAGCCAAAAAAGTGCAGTGATGATCTTGTTTACTGGTGGAGAGATCAGTAATGCAGTGTTTCTGCATTACTGAAAGAAGTACAGATTCAGAGCCAAAGCTTGCATTCCTCTCCTCTCTGGTTTAACTTTGGCACACACCTGAGTGGTTAAAATCATTCACGTTCCCATTGTGGAAGCAAGAGAGTTAACGTCTCATGGACCTTTGCAGGCCTCACTTGTTAAGAAATATTTGCAGCTAATGGTCTTGTCAGTCAGCATGATTTAGTTAACAAGGGAGTGGATTATTACTGTCAGGGTGTACTGTCTAGACCCTCATTATCCGAAGGATTTCAATCACTCTTGTTATTTGCCATATCCTGCTTATCTGGCACAGCATTGGTGAAGAATGGATTCCATAGCCTACAGGTATATCAACTCTGTCCCACATGGGCAGAGTTCATATCAGCAGTGTGACACATCGCTGCTCTGCGTTCTCTCCTGTAGCTGCAGTAATACACTGCTGCTGTTCAGACCCTGTGTTTTTTTCTGCAACACCATTAACTTTGATGAAAAGGCAGTTTTCTGCAACATCAAAATTGCTGTTCCCTTCAGAAGGACCTGTGAGACAAACCTTTGTAAAATGCATGCCCTGAATGAGGTATCATGTTTAATACTATGTTGAATCAGGAACACGTGTGGACGTGTATGTAAATTCCCTAACTGAGCTAGAAAAAAACAGTTCTGATCAAGAAAACCACTGTTAGGATTAATGCTGTTTGTATAGACATAATTTGCCTTATTGATCCAGTATGTACATGCAAACTTTAACTAACCTTTAAATTTCTGATCATGTGGTGGTGTGTTTTTTTGTTTTCCTTTTTTTTTTTTTTGTGGGGGACATGATAGTAGGGGAAAGGTTTTCTCATTTGTGTACAGAAATAGTACAAGATACCTTAAACATTGCGGGAGAACAGCTGTAAGACCATTGCATTTGCGCAGGTAATATGTGTGCGTAACTAAAAAGAATGCAAGTTGGGAAAGTACAAACAACACAGAAACAGAATATTGCAAGTTAGTGAACATGTAGTGTATTCTGCTGGTAAATAGAATGTATTAACTTTTGTTCTTATTTAACCAATCCTCTTAAGTGTAAGCCCAAACAGGAGAAAAGTTTAGATTGAGACTGTGAAACTAGAGACCATAGTTTGTTTGTCTGGTTGCCTAAAATGGCTGCAAAGGATATAAAGCTAGTGATAAAGATATAGTAAGTGTGTCAAATGCTGTGGAATTCCATTTAAAAAAATGCTGTGACATATCAATGACTGAAACTGGGTTATTAATTTTATTAAAATATATATTTGTTACAGAAGAACAGACCCCTATCTAGGTCAGATGCAAGAAAGAAAAAAGTTAATTGCCTGGAAAAAATAGGAAGGTCAGACTCAAAGCCAATAATTACAGGGACAAGACCTCTTTAAATGAGAAGGAGAATGAAGATAAACATTAAATTTCATTACTAAGCGATAAATGGCTTATGATTGATTTAGTTTTCACTGCAGTCACACATTTCAAAATGTCACATTTACACTCAAATAACCTTTCCAGGGAAACAAGAATCTGTGCGGGATGTATAAATATTTTGCTAAATGGTCTCATGCTTCACTAAGTTCTCTCCATTTGCAATTCATTATTTTGTTCATTTAAATGAGACGTGGTGTACTAGCTTTTTTAAAGAAACCAAACAAAAATTCCCTTTCTTTTAAAATATGAAAATACCTTCTTGCTCTAATATAATGCAAAATATAACTAAACCTGAATAAAACATATACAATTTCGATTCTGAAATAATTTTCAAATTGATTTTTTTAGTTGTTATTTAGACTTTCTAGCAACAGTTGTTCTGTTTGTTTTGGGTTTTTGATTTGTTTTGATTTGTTTTGTTTTCCCTGAAAGATAAAGAAGAACTCCTTGAAGGAAATGCTAGGATTTAAATATAAAACTAGTTGGTATAAATACTTTGAGTCACTTTTAAAAAGCCTTTCAGCTTGCATGCAAATTTCTCACCATCTTATGATCGCATGTCACTGAAAGGTCATAGAGTCATTTATTTCTGCTTTCTCTGAGAAATTTTCAATGTTTTGTTCCAACAATCTACAATATTCAGCACCACAGGGCACTAAAATAATACTNGGGGGCAGAGGGAGAGGTGGGGGAAAACCATGTGCAAGCTAGTACACAGTAATTTTGTTTCTTCCTGTGATATTCATTTTCTTGCTAGCAGCGAATCTGTCACTGTGCTTGCAAAGAATCTTTAGTGTAAAGTTTTAAAAACAATATTATTTTACAGAGGTAGCAAACTTCAGATTTCCAGCTATGACAGAAATAAACCCACAGATTTTGAGAGAGAGAGACAAATTGGGCAAAATGTTCTGCCTGCCCTTCAGGCAGTAACCAAAGAAGTGGTGAAGCATTGCATTCTTTAAGGTCTATAAACATTGTATTTCAGTCTAGAGGTTATGAAGCAACACGTGTTTAGTTGTCTTTCTTGGTGAGCACCTTAAAGTGTTTCAAGGGGGAAGTCGTCTTCCCAGAGGAAAATACATGTACCTGAACTAATACCGTGTATTTGTCTTACTAACATGGAAAAGCAAGATACTTCCTTGGTGCAATTGATGGCATCATGAAGTAAAGAAATAAAATCTGATGAAACATGTCCTAGAGGTGTGGTTTTGCTCCACTAACTGTACAGGGAGACTGGGTGACTAGCTCAGATGAGAGAACATAAATAAGGGGAGATGAACTATACTCCTTTACCTTATGGCTTCGTAAATGGCTACTTACTAAAAAAAAATCCAACCAACCAATAACAACAAGAAAAACAACCTCAAAAACCCCAAGCACCATTTGTAACACTTGGTATCCTTAAAAAAGAGGTAAAAACAATCCTAAGATAAAGAAGTTTCTGTTGTAGTAGCAATTTCTACTTGGTCTCCAGCTGAGGCAATGGTGTGATTTGCTTTTAGGTAAAGTATGAGAAGGATAATAGAAACACAGCAATGTAGATATTTCTAAATTATGCTAGGAAGAAAGCTCTTCCAATTAATGGAGAACTATTAGAACAAGAATATTGGGAAAAAAAATCAGCTACTGTTGCATTTAAACCCAGAAGGCAAAGAGTGTACTCCTGAAGGTACAGTATCTTTCTTTTTAGCTTAAAACTGAAGAAATATTGTTAACCTACAATGATTTCATTATACAAAGAACATCTCTGTCAGCTCAGAATTTGGAACTATATTGGCCTGCTTGCTCAATATGATGTTATTTATTTATTTCAGAAATTGATACTATTGACACTAGAATTAAGAGAGGAATAATTTGTTATTAGAACATTAGATAGCAGCACTGGTTGGGAGAGGCCATTAGCAGCTTCTGGAACAAAAAAAATGCATCATTTATTGCAGAGCTAAGAACCTAAAACAGAAAAAGGAGGACTCTCTCATCCTCTCTGAGGGTTACCATTCTTCAAGGAATAATAGATGCCTGTCACATCCTGAAGGATTCCTGTCCTTTCCCTTGTTCTCTTCTTATCTCATATCAGATTACAAACTCCTGTAAAAACTAGCAAAATATACATAAAACATATATATAAATCAGTTTGTAGTCAGTACATTAAAAATCAGTATTTGGGGATAATGTAATTCATGGATATTTCTAAAACTGCAATACACTGAAAATTAGTACTCTCAAATTCTTCTCTTACATATTTAGTATAGAAGTTACAAAAATCATGACTTCAGTCAGTTGCATGCTAGTACTAGCGTGTTTTATACATGGAATACACACTTTTTAAAGCATAAACACCTATGAATTTCAAAATGCAAATTAAAACTTCACCCTTCACTCTGTTTTCAGCACGTACTGAGGCCCTAAGGTTTTTAAGGCACAAAGATAGTGCAGGAATATTCTGAGCCTTGAGAGCTCTTGCCTCTTTGTGCTTCTAAACCATCAACTTATATACTGATTGCACACTTGATAGGTAGATGGGAATTAATAGTAACACTACTTGATAGAGTGCGTAAGTTAAGCAAACAGAAGTGTTCTTTGATTTTTCTCTTTCTCTGGCTAGAGAACTGTGATGGTATTTGGTTCTGAGGAGGAGCGGCCCTTGATTTACCCAAATAAAAGGGCAAATTCTGAAGTTCAAATGAACTTAGCTGTGAAAATGAAATAAAATTATTCTGGCTCCACTGACTAAATGCGCATTACTGTGTCATAGAGGTCATTTAGATGAGTAATGCAGAGCGTGTAATAAAGATGAGTAATTTGATGAGTAATTTCCAGATCATACACCAGTTACTGTAGTTTAGATCGTGACTTGCTATATTTAGAGCTATTTTCTAGTAGCACGTAGGCTCCTATCTTGAATAGTTAGTAGATATGACCATGAAGAACTTCAGTCTCTAGTACAAAAGCATGCTGAAATGCATTATAGCTGCCCAGGTCTGTGTTTTCTGTCTCTCCCATTACCCTTAGCTCTGTGCTACTCCTGTCCCCTCGAACGTGTTTGTCTTTCTTTTCTCTTTCACAAGGACTCAAATCCTTCCTTCTCTTGCGGTCAGTATGAATTTCTGCTGGTTGCACACTCTCCATAAAGGCTGGGGAAGTTGAAAAGGTCATTTCTCTTAGAGGCATGAATTAGTTTTAGGTTTGCACTGAACAGTTGCAAATAAAACTCTCAAACAGCAACGTGATCTCTGTATTATGTATGTATAACAGGAATGAAAAAGGTAGGATGAAATATCTTTTCAAAAAGTTTGTTCAGAAACACCTAAGAGTAAGAAAAGAGTAAGTTGGATGGAGAGGGGAGCAGTTAAGACATACACATTTAAAGTCATCTTCAGGTATGGAATAGAATGTTGCCTTCTGTCCTGGGAACAGGACTGAGCAACGTGAGACAGCTGCGAGTGCATGACGATACCTGCTCATCTCTGTACAGCTGTACGTACAGCACAGTATTAGCCTAAGAAGAAATAGCAACTTAGCCAGAGCTTACAAGTCGATCTTTCTAAACCTTTCTGTAGCAGTGAGTTTCTCAATGGAACCCCGAAAGATTTTGAAACACAAAAAATTGGAATTTTTCAGAATATAACCCCCCATATTTGCAATTTCTGATAGGATGACTATGTGACACATTAAAATAAAAAGACCCGTATAAAGAAGTCCCTGCCTATTCATGGATCACTGCAAGCTGGACTGTGCTTCTAGGCTTAGTTTCGGTCTATTCCGTGTCTGTCTGGAATTCTGCAAAATCACCTTTAGATTTTTTTTCCTGTCTCCACAGCAGCCTGCTTGTGCGCTGCCTGCTTCCTTCAGCAGTCTATGTCTTTGCATGAGCTGCAGTCTGGCCACTTGTGCAATGACAGCTTGCTGTAATTAGCAACATGGAAAATTCTCCTCTGGTGCACATTCACTGCCTCCAAGAATATCACTGCCCTTTTTCCAGATCTACCTTGTCTGGTCACTCTTCTTGAAGGAACAAAGAAGGAACTTTATAAATAAAGTGAAGGAACACACAAATAGCAAACACATAAAAGAGATACGCAAAGAACCAGCTACACACATGATGGACAGCAGCGGTGCATAAGAAGCAAGCAAACATAAAACAGTCAGATATTAATGTCAGGCAAAATCCTGCAGCATCATTGGTGAAAGCTTGACAGGAACAAGACTGGATCTGTACTGTCATGGTTTGTTTCTGTGTTGCAGTTTGTGTGATGTGGATAGTACAGGTCTGAAAAAGTGTTTGATTTAAAAAATAGTTTTCAGGAGATGAAATCCACTGTTGCGGTATTAACACAGAAAATTTACGTCAGGATCCTTGGAAGTTTTGCCTGTGTAAGTCCATGGAATTAGATTTATAATGCTTGTGTCATCTTTTAACACCTAATGCAGCCACAGAATTGCAGAGAAGGTCAAATATTTTTATTTTAGGCTCCAGCAAGCCTGATATTACTAGGAAAATAATTCTGCCAGACAGACAAGCTTGTCTGCAGCTTATACTACTGCCAGTGGAACTGAAATATGATGATGGTGCTTTTTGTAATATAATTAGTGAGAAACATTCAGTAAATTACTGAAGAAATCTTCTGTCATAGTAGTGCATCTTCAACCTAATAAAACAGGTGGCATTTCAACTAGTTTTTGTGGGAGAACCGAGATGGATACACGGAGAAAGACTGATGTGATGGAACATGGGTTAATATGCATGATGATGATAATTTACCATGTTGTGCATTTACTGTAATTACTTGGAAGTAGTACTGTGTTGTATCAGATCAGTGCTACCTTTTTATATCGGTTTGAGAAATCTTTTTTTTTTAATTATTTTTAAGTTGAAGCTAAAATAAACTTTCATAGATATGTAGTAATGTTGCCTTTCATAACTGGTTTGGATTCCAAAACAACTGATAAATACTGGGGTTTGTAATTTACAGTTTACTCTTTCGGATGCCAGTCTGGTTTTTTCACCATATGGAAAGGTCAAGGACAAGAAATAGAAAAGAGATGATGGCAGCACTTATAAAACAACTTATTGTTGTGTCAAAAAATAATAATTGGCAGTGGATCCTGTCTAATCACTGATGTTAGTGCATGCGGGCACAATGCCTCCTTTTTCTGTCAGTGCTGATAAGGCAGCACCGTCCTCTTATAAATTTTTATAGGCTTTTCAAAAATACCAGGTTAGCTGGAAACATATCAAATTACTTTAGATGACTACTTTTACTCTTGGTGTGCTTTTCATAGTTTGTTGGGTTTGTTTGGGGGATTTTTTTTCTGCCTGGTTGATGAGTTACAGTGGAAATGATTTGGAGGGAGCTGTTTGTTTTCTTATTTCTTTTTATTAGAAATTATTTTAGCAGCATTCAAGTAAAATATATCTGAGTCAGAATAAGACTAGCAATATGGGAGGAAGGTAGAATGTAATCTACCATAGAACAATACGATATGAATGTTTCACATGTTTCACAAAACAAATGAAATGGATATAAAAAGCAATTCTCTTTGGTCTGAGATTTCACAAACACAGCAATTACAGCCTCATATTTGCCTCACGGAATGTATGGTGCTTTCCACCATGGATTTTTATCTGTATTAGTCAAGCTACAGTTTAGCCTTCAGTTTTTCCCATGTTTTTCTGTTAGTTGCAATAATTTTTCTCAGAAGATAAATTTATGTTGGAAATTTATGTTCTTCACTGGAAATAAATCTGCTGACCTTAGAAGATGGCAAGAAAACATAGGCTTCCTTTTTTGCCACCAAAAGAAAAATTACTTGATCAGTTGCTCTTTCAGTATGTATGTGTTTGTGAGTCTGTGTATACAAATTACTTTTTTTCTGAGAGCGAGAGACTTTGACAACCTAAAGTGTTTATGTAAGTACCTCTCTCTATGCTTTTTTTCTGGGGAGAGCTGAATTTTATGGGTCAGTTGTATTTCCTTTGCACAGGCTTCCAGTTCGCTGTAAAGTTACAGTTCCTCAGGATTTCTTTCTCTGAAATCTGCAGGTGTGGTTGAAATGCTAGACTGTTGGGATAACTGGCAGAAGTAGACTAAAGCAAGACACAGTATAAGATGTGCTCATGCAACTGCAATAGGAAGACAGAGCGGCTGAGAGCTGGGCTCTTTTCAGGCTAAGACACCACTGAGGCTGTGATTGTGGTTACAGTTGTATTTTCTTCCAAGAGCAGAATGAAGGTGTGGGATCTGCATGCGTAGCCTGTAAATATGATTTTGCTCTTGTTAGCAGAAGCCCTGTGGTGCCCTGGGGCCTGCGGGGCCAGGGCCTGGTCCTGGTCCTGGTGGTGCTGGCCACCCCAGCTGCTGGGGGGTGAGTGACTCTCACCTCCCCGGGGTGAACTGGGGCTATGCGGTACCACCAGTGGTGTGGGCTGTGCTGAAGAAAAGTACAGAAATAAACCCAAACAAGCCCAAGGTTGAGGAGGAAGAAAGCATTGACTGCTCCTTCCAGACAACAGGAGAAAGAAAGCCTAACCATGGACTTCTCATGGCAAGGACATTGTGGTGTGACCTCCCCTTCTCCTCACAGTGCTTTTCTTTGAGGAAGACTGAAGCTGCCCATGGGAGGATCCAGAGGGACATTGCAAGGGGGAGCTCAGCACCCATAAAAAGGGGTCACTATTAACAGTTTTTCTTGTATGGTGTTTCTAAAGGTGGTATTATTAATGAGGCTTTACTGTGGCAGTTGGACTATGGATATTACTATTACTAGACCAGTCGTAACTGTTGTGTTTTGGTTAAATTACTAATATTTTAATCAGGCTAACAATAGCTTGGTGGCATTTTTTTCTGTATATCTGTTTTCCTTTTTTGTCAGTAACAAGATTTTGAGTGTAACACTGTCTAGTCGCTTTAGGTTTACCTAAAAATTTAAGTGTTCTGATTTATATTCTAATGAAATCTGACTTTTGAGTTTAAAAGGGGTTTTGTGCTTATTGTAAGAAAATGAGTTACACAGGTCTCTTTCAGGCTTCTGAGTCCCATCGCTACAATCCTGCAAAGATCCAATGATACTTGTCCATTGTTCCACATCAGTTATGGTTCTAGTGAAATATGGCATTCTTTAGAGGAAGGAAAAAAATAATTAACTAATATTAGACTATTTCAGAGAGATTTTACAGTTTAGTATATTTTTCTATTCTTCTGTCTAGAAAATAGAATATATTAGGAC
Source organism: Dromas ardeola (assembly GCA_013398915.1). Classification (NCBI taxonomy): domain Eukaryota; kingdom Metazoa; phylum Chordata; class Aves; order Charadriiformes; family Dromadidae; genus Dromas; species Dromas ardeola. Next base: position 30,504 of record VYZM01016292.1, on the reverse strand, counting down.
ATCCTTAAAACCTGTGAATATGCCCTGAAATATTCTGCTGAAGAAGGGGGACTACTTTCAGTATTCTGAAACAAGGGACAGCAATTATACTTTCCTCTCCCACAACAGAAAGTTCCTTTTTTTGGTCCTGCAGTACTATGAGGAGTCACATTTTAAATCTGTGCAAGACTGCATCTTGTTTCTCTTTGGCTTTGCATCTATGACATCTCATAGAGTATATTAACATTTAGGGTACAAGAAAAGTTGCTTTCTCTGGAATTTTTTTTTCTTTCCAATTTTTCTTTTTATAAATACCAGCTTAATGTGAAAATAGACTCTGGGAAGAGGGTTTAGTTACCAGATAGAAAGTGCAATGTTATGATCAATTTCATAATCAGTTTATTTTTTCTCAATATATTGTCAGTCTTTACATTACATGTTTTTATTTATGTATACATAGAGTGAAACCTATCTGCTGTGGTTAAGCAAGGGAACAAAAACTCACCAAAACCTGGTATGAAACATTTCACGTGGAGGCGATGATTTTTGTATTAGAATGTAGTAGGGGGGAAGACAAATGACTTCCAAATTTCTTTTCTAGAAATGAATAAAACCTTTTGCGGAATTGCTTGGACATTACTCCTTTTCCTAGTAATTATGGCCTCAAGCTCTTGAATCAGTCTGATTATCCTCAAAGGAATTTTGTTTCTCAGATTAGAAAATCCCAGTCTAGGTTATTTCCACTAGAGCATGTCCACTCAATATTGTTCAAAAATAAGCTTTGTTAGAAAATATGATATTGTGAAAATTGCATTTAGAGGATTTGCCTACAGTTAAGCCTACTTTTGATGAAAAAAATCCATTTATAAGATATATGGTAACTAAAAATAAAATAAAATTATCTTGGGGAACCTGAAAATTGGAGTGGGGGGGATTTGTGTGTGTGTGTATCATCATATTTCAGGTTTTGATTTCTTTTTAAGTACTGTGACTTTTTTTCTCAAGTAGCATATTGTTCAGATACTGTTAGGATTTTTTTTAATGTTTTAAGAAATATTTCCCTGTATGCATTCTTGAATTCATTAGTCTGAATTTTTTCAGTGTTTGGTGAATTGTAGATGAGTTCATGACAGTATGGCCTTTGGGAGAACAGTTTACTGTGTGTTACAAACCTCAGTACTTATAATAGCTTGAGGTATGCAAGTGTTCTTCATTCCTCCAAAAATCCTTGTCAGCGTAGTTCTGGAAGCATTCCTCAGTTCTGATCAAAACAGTGACTAAGGCTAAGTTCAGGAGTGAAAACATAATATAGTTCCTATGACAGCAGCTAAAGAAATAATATCGCATAATCCTAAATGTTTGCTAATTGGACACCTATGAAGGTTTCTTAGTGACTGTATGAAGATTATGACTAATTTCAGGTTCAGAGAAGCAGTGGCTTTATAGGTTCATCTGTGGAAAGTGAGGTGAAGTGCTCTCAAAGGAATACTTCAAAAACTGGAAGAGGAGTCATCTGTTCTTGAAAGTCTCCTAGGTAAAGGTGCCTTTTCAGTGTCACTGAAGATATGAGAAGAGACAGTGAACTAATTTACAGCCTCTTGACTGCTAGACCCCCTCCCCCCCAAACCCAAACCCAAACCCTAATAGTAGGAAGAGAATACAAAATAGTGAGTTTTCCATTGCAGTTTTTCTCCATGAGAAGGATCTTGTAGAGATGTCTACTCTGCATGAATCTGTCTGCTCATGTTGCCATTCATTTTCATGGCAGAATTGTTCACATTTCACAATTTTTTGCAAGTGTTCTAATTTTGTCTACAGTGATTCTACAATAAATTTATTCCAGGTGGAACAAGTAATAGTTATTGTGAAATTTAAATTTGCCTTTTTCTGACCCATAATGTCAAATTCATTTTTTCTTGCTGCTGGCTTAATGACCTAGAATTTCAAGAAGAAATGTGAACCATTCAGATCCTGTATAGATGAATAGTCTTCTGCTGACCTCTAATGGAGAAGATAAATCTGAAACTGCCTTGTAGCCATTTTCATGTTCATAGCTCAACAGAACAAGAACACCTAGCAATAACACTGTGATAATACTGTCATCCTTTTAAAAGCCTCCTCTTATATGAGAGGATGTGAAGAAAATGATACTGAAAAATAATAGTTCAAGAATTTACTTGTTTTGCAACCTCAAACCTGCTTTGGATTGAAAAATCTGTGCCTGCTTTCAAAACTTAGAACTTTTAGACAGAAATGGACCGTATGTGTGCTTGTAAAACTGGATGTAGTACTAGAAAGCCCTGCACTCTGTGAGCTACTGCCAGTGTGGAGTTAAAGACAAAAGAATATAAGAGTTACACTGACAGATTAAGCAAGGGGTCCTGTATAAATGGTCTTCAACATTTGGTGTAGAGGAATAAGGTTCACCTTTCTTTTGTCTAGAAAATGGTACCACAGGTACCATTTAAAAATTAAATTTAATTAATTTAAATTAAATTACATTTAAAAATGTACATTTAATTAATGTACATTTCATGTAAATGCATGGAGTACCACTTTTCACTTTTTAGATTTTTTTTTTTTAAGATCAAAAATCAATATAGTATTGTAGAAAGAAATCCTGTGGTAAGTCAGCTCCATGTGTATGATATTTTAGAAGCACAGAATAGCTGAGGCACAAGAAGGCACCTCTGAAGGTTTGTCTACTTGTGGGGGTTTACCCTGGCCGGGAGCTAAGCCCTCACTCAGTTCCTCATTCATTCATGCCCAGCAGGATGGGGGAGAGAATAAAAAGGGCCAAAGCGAGAAAACTTGTGGATTGAGGTGAAGACAGTTTAACAAGTGAAGAAAAAAAAAAGAAAAAGAAAAAGTCACGCAAAGGCAATCACTCACCATCTCCCACCAGCAGACTGATGCCCCGCCAGTCTCTGAGCTACCTTAGAAAAACACCCACTACACCCATGGTTTTATTGCTGAGTGTGACGTTACATGGTATGGAATATCCCTTTGACCAGTTCAAGTCAGCTCTGCTGGCTGTGTCCCCTCCCAACCTTTTGCTCACCCCCAGCCAACTCACTGCGGGAGGGGAGAGGGCAGAGTGAAAAACAAAGAAAGCCTCGATACTGTGCAAGCACTGGTCAGTAACAGCTAAAACATTGGTGCGTTATCAACACTGGTTTTATCACAGATCTAAACGCAGCACTGTATGGGCTGCTATTAAGAAAATTAACTCCATCCCAATCAGTACACGAGCTGAAATCCCCTGATCAGAGCAAGGGAACCCAGATCCACACTTAGCACTGCAGATGTGTCTCGCCAGGGCTGAGCAGAAGGAAGAATAGCCTCCCTTGACCCGCTGGCAGCAACAGTCCTGCTGCAGTCCAGGATGCTCTTGGCTGCCTTTGCTGCGTGGATGCATTGCTGGCTCGTGGTCAGTTTGTTTTCCGGGACCCCAGGTCCTTTTCTGCAAAGCTGCTAATTGGTATATCAGCCTTTCTTTTTAATTGGGTACAGCTTACCTGCTTTGTGCCAATTGTTTTTGGACTCGTAACCTAATATAACTCCATAAACTCCCAGTAGCTTTTTAATCCGTTGGACAGTTCCAACAAAATTTTCAGAGTCTTTTAGCCATTCCAAGAAACAGCTAACAGTTTGCCAAACAGCACGTACTGGTTGACTACGCGCATAGCTCTGAACTAGGCAGACTGTGAGTAGCTATTGTCCAGCGAAAAGAAACCCTTCTTTGAAGGAGCCTCTGTGAAGAGGACTGTGTGTCATGCTGCAGAGGAAGGCAGGCACTAGTGACGCAGAGGGAGCTGGCAAGGTTGGGAAGATTATGCGACACAGTACCCGAGTCTGTTTGAAACCATGCTTCATTAGTTACTCTGCTCACAGAACAATTTGCTAAGCTTGTTGCATATATAAACATTTAACTAACTGAAACTCAATGCTCTGCTTTCACTGTAAAGAATTGTAAATACTCCATTTACTCCAGAAGATGGTGCTGTCTGCATTTATTTTAGAATTTATTGTGACAGAAACAATTTATACCCAATTCAGCCTTTGTTGAGTTGCAAATTATTGAGGATACCTTTGTAATAGGAGCTGTTAATGTAGCCCTGCTCCTGAGGCTTTCACATTTACAAATAATTTGCATAATATTTCCACATGAGAGGTTAGGAAGCACACAACTTCTCCAGTAATCTTACATTAATATAACTTGATATGTTGAAGCAATCTCAGTTATTTTCCTATCACTGGAACATACATATTAGGTTAAAGAAAGACAAAATAACTTTTTATTCAATGCAGTAACTGCAAAGTTGACTTTTTAACAAGAATATTTGTAGAGTTCCACTGTGGTGATGATTCTTTATGGAAGATATGGGGTCTTTGCTATCAATACTTATACATGGAGAGATGCACAGAATATTGCTTCTGATGTAATTTACGAGCTGCAATATTAAAATCAGTATAAGAAATTATGCTTTGCAGTTCTGAAGTACATCCTCAAATTTGTTACAAACTTCATATTGCGGTGTTATTCTTCTGTATTTGTAATTGATTTGTTACTCCTGTACAATTAAAAGCAGTAGAATTTTCTAGCTCTCTCTCTTTTCATCCTGTTTCCAGGGAAGATGCTAATACAGCTTGAAAAACTTTCTAAGATAAGCATATATTTTATGTGCATATTACAGTCTGTGAAATATAGCAAGCAATTCACTTTTATGCAAGGTCTCGAAACAAGATGACAGGCTCAGCCCAAAAGATGAATCGAAGTGCTGCCTACCTGTAGTCAGTAATCACAACTTTCCTTATCAGCCTCTCAGGTACAGGTATCACATGTTTGGTATTTTGTACTATTTTGGCCATTTTGATACAGCTAATGAAGTTGTTTCATGTCTGGGATTTGGGTGAGAAAGATGTGGGAGGAGTAGTCAGAAAATCTGAGGAAGGAACACAGAAAGTGGAAAAAGGGAAGTGTGTATTATTGACTAGAATTAGAGAATAGTTGAGACTGGAAGGTATCTCGCTAAGTCTAGTGCAATCCTAGCTATCTAGTCCAACCCCCTCTTTCGAGCAAGGTTGATTTTGATGTTGGATCTGGATTTGTAGTTCACTCGGATGGCTCAGGCTTCATTTAGATCTCCCTGGGCAACCTGTTCTGGTGTTCGACAGGCACCGTGAACTAATTTTTTTCCAAATATCTAACTAAAACTTCCCTTGATGCAGTTTGTACCCATTGTCCTTCTTTTGTTGCGTACCACCAAGAAAATGCTAGTTCCAACATCTCTGGAACCTTTCCTTCTTTAGGCTGAATAAATCCAGCTCTCAATCAGTACTTGCAGGTCTCATATTGCATCCCCCTAATTATCTTCATGACTACCATCTAATAGGAACAACTGAAGTGTGAACCTCCGAGACTCTCCTGTGATGTTCCACATCTCTCATATTGCTCTGGTGTTATTGTTCTGCAATGTAGAGCTTACTTTTAATATGTGTGAAATATTACTCTACCCAATGTGTGCAAATTCTCTCCTGTCTATTTTGATCTTAGCACTGTTTTCTTGAACTCTTGAGTGTTAAAATAAAAATCCAAACTCATATTGCTTATTAGAAATCTCTCTAGGACTTGAGTTGCATGAAATTAAAATATGCTTTATCACTACCAAAAGACATTTTTAGTTACTGCTTTAAAATTAAAAAGGAAGCATGCGTGCTAGAAAAAAAAAAAAA
>VYZM01016292.1:0-24766 GCA_013398915.1 Dromas ardeola | reverse complement strand
AAAAAAAAAAAAGGAGTTTCCTTAATATATGAAAGAGAAAACTATAGTTTTCACTGTATATATACCTGTGTTTGTAGATACATAGAGAATCATCTATACTGACTTGCTCAGTAAGAATATTTCTAAGTTATGCAAGGTGCCCATGCTAACAACAATAATCTGAACTACTACTGATCTTATTTCAGTGGGTAGAAATGAATAGTCAGACATTTAGGTTCTGTTTTTACAGTTAGGATATCCATATCACTGGTGAATAATGCTAACAGTGCCTTTCATAAATGCTTAGTGCATATAAGAAATAATTTTTCCCCATTATTGAGATTATTTTCCCCCATTATTTAGATTATTTAGATTTATCGATTATTAGAAATTTAGAATTTAGAATTTTTTTAAAAATTTGCACCAGAACATGTGCTATGCAATTTCCAGTGACTCAGTGTACCCTCTGGGTTGAGAAACAACAGCGGACTTAAAAGCTTTGTTCTTCAATTCACCCGTTAGTGGTTATGCTGGGGCTTCATAAATGGTCTCCAAAATAATTCCCTTTAAAAACAAGGTAAAGCATGATGTAAATTCAGTCTTAGGCTCTAACGGAAACTCCCAGTTCCCTTTTTCTTAACTGTCTGTATGTATATTTTCTTTTAAAAGGTTTCCAAGGTTTCAGCAGATAAAAAAAAAAGAAAAAGAAACAAAACCTTTCCAGCCTGCCTTTTTTTTTCTTTTCCTCCCCAGTTTTTTTCGTGTTTCCCAAAGTTCAGATGTACAACATCAGACTCATGGCCAAGGTTAACCGCTCCTCTCATCATGTAAAATTTGGATTGATTGACATGCCATAATGTATATAATAAAAGGCCAGATAAGACAATCTTCAGAAAAGAATTTCATCATTAATAATAGTGTTGGAGAAATATGATAAGTAAAGGGTACAATTAACCACTGTAAATAGTTAACAAGATGTGGACCTTGAGAAAGAACAGGAGGATACCATAAATTAGCCAAAATAAGGGAATACTGACATAAGCACAAAGGGAACAGAATTGCTAACAAGGCCAAACAAGAAGTCACAGGAACTATGAGAGAATTATCCTAATTAATATAGTAAAGAACCTGCCCTCAGTAGGGACAGCCCCCTTCTAACAAAAGCCCCCTCCTCACGGAGTATGCCTCGTAAGAAGAGAGGATGCTGTGACACTTGGACCAATGGGAATGAGGATAACTAAGCATAACTGGAGAAAGGACTGATAACTGTTGCTTAACCATTGCTCAAAATGTATACATGCTTTACATGTGCTAACTGAGGCGTGCCAGCTTTGTGGATGAACCGCCTAGCACCCATCTCTGCGCCGAAATGAAATAAACAAATATCTCGCCTCTGTGCGTATATCGGCTCCATGAACACCGGGTTAAAAGAACCCAGATTTGGGACCACAATAGGAGTTTGAATAATTAGAAAAGGAGGGAGCAGGTTGGGAGAGTTATGCATAGCACTTGAGAGGTTGGAGAAAAACAATGCTGAGAAATCTAGCTCGTTGTAGAAAGCTAGAAGATGATTTAGGATAGTTTGAATAAATTGAGAAAGACTTTTGCACTTCCTTTTGAACCACTTTAACTTTAGAACCCTTTCACAGCTGCTAATTTTCATTGTTGTGGCAGTGCTCTTATTATTACTTTATGAAGTCACCTTCTTTGTGGAAAGAGTGATTTTCAAAAGAAGTCCACGCTGTGCCATTCCGTGTTCCAGCAACCTAAAATAATTCAGGGATTTGTGTTAAATAAGAATGAGCAAATCTCATGGGGTAAAATGTTGAGTCATGTTCCAGGTTAAACTAATTTTTCTCCCCACAACTTACTTCCCCCCACAAAATGCTTTTTCTCCCCCCAACTGCAAAGCAAGCATAATTCCATTGATATTTATTAAGTATTTTCTGGCTTACACTTGAATCTTCTTCATTTTTTACCTGAAATATTTGTTTTTAAAACATTTTTTCTCCACAGGTTATCTGATTTGAAGAATTAACACCTTTGTCTATTCCAAATGAAATATTTTATTAAGTGTGGAAGAGCTTTGCAAATAATTCATATTTTATAAAATATCAAAAGGAGAGGTGTCAGAACATGTCTTCTGTTTGTTTTGACAATAACCAGGAAAGTATATTCCTGATTTGGAAGGAAAAATTGTATCTGTGACTCTTAATTATTCTAACTCAAAAAATAAGTCTTGAGAAATGAATGAATCATAAATATAAATAGTTATTAGAGCACTAAACATTCCCTTAGTTTGGTTAGCAATAAGCCTAGAAACTGGTATAATCTATCTACTGGCATAATCTATCTAATCTATCTTTTTATTTAATAGGAGAAAGCCTGATAATTCAGTTAAGTCTTATAATTGTTAAGAAAATAAATTTCTGTAACGGATGTAGAAAGCTTATTTTGGATAGTGAAAATAAATTAATGAAATGTTTATATGTTATTGATCATAACAATGACTCACTTATCTGAGTAATTAAAAATAATAGTCTGGATTTTGACCCCCCCCCCAAAGAAAAAGACACATTGCATTAGATAGAACAAAGATAATTTGTGAATCTCATTTGGTCTCTCACAGTAACTTAAACACCTCAGATCTTTCCAGATATGTACAGTTTAACTGTGAAAAAACAGAGAGAAATGTTTATAAAATATTATCGTCTGAAAAGTACATTTGGGAACTACTGAGTTCTGTCTTTGGAAACTTCAGTACTGTAAAAGAATGTTCAAAAAATCTTTCTGTGTATTGCTTAGAGAAATAAATACCTCAGAAACCACACCTGGTGTTAGCAAATTTACCTAGGAAAATCTATTTTCTTGCATAAAATAACAGTTACAATAACAATGAGATTAAATTAGGTATTGTTTAAGTGACCTTTTTAATGCCTTTTTGTTATTCAAATTACCCATATCTGTAGATGGAATAGCAGGGCAAATCAACCAGAGGAACAATTGCATACATCTTTATTTTATTTAACTCTTTAGTGGAGCGTAGAGAAGTATTTTGGAAAAGCTTTAGAAACTGATTCAATATGCTGCATTTAAATCTGATTAAAAGGCTTTTAAATAGCTACCAGGTACTGTAAAAGAGTACCATAGAAATTTCTCATAATGATTTGATGAATAAGTATTGACATTTAATTTTCTTTCTCTTGTTCCTGCACTCTCTAAGTCTTGGACACCCAATATTATTCTTATTAAGGTTGCTCATTCTTACTTCAGAGATTAATCAGTTGGTCTGAGCATTATGCATATGGAGCCAGGTGATAGTTCCTGAAATGGCATGTTTACAAGGAGTTGTCCGGCCATTACTTTACCATTAAGGTTATATAACTGGTTTACTAATAAAACTATCTTGCATTTGGTAACTTAGATTTTTACTTTAATTTTTAGGGAAATGAGTGCTTCGACTCTCTCTGCAAGATGTTGCTGTGGTGTTTCTTTTCTGGTGCTATAAAAATATTTTCATTTTAATCTTGGTATAAATCTGCAGACACAAAAAAGGATGTGAAACTCTCTCCAATCTCAGATCCTATTTCCTGGTTAATTTTGAAATTAGTTTTTACCCAAAGCAGTCTGAAAACATTTGCTGAAACTAAGCTGTACCACTAACGTAGGGATAACATGATATATTTCAGCAGGTGACTTATTTGAACAATTCTGCGCTGAGGATGATCCTTTAAAGCTTCTCTCTGGGACTGGGATTCTCATCTGACATTCCCACAACCTCCCCATTTCTTCTTGGAGAATCCCGTTTCTTGATCTTCCATCATTAAAATAGAGATAATTATAGGAGAAAAGCTTAGGAATATACCTTAACATGTCCAATTGTCTGCCCTCTGGACTTTCCGTATCTTTCTTGAAAGATGATTGTTCAGACAGCTTGTTCTAAAATACTGTATTTTATGTATGCTAATATGATTTAGTTCAATATCTTGATTCATATTCAGTTTGAGTAATTCGTTACAAACTCTGACCTTTTTTTTTTTCCAAAGAAACTATTTCACACTATTGCGAACTGCTGATTATTCTTTGCTCTTTTCTACGTATAGTTGTATCTTATTTTAAACAATTTCTGATCTTTCAAATGGTGCTGCATTTTGATTCTTTCTTCCAAATCCATGAAGTACTTGCATGTGCAAACGCAAATATTTTCTGCTTTTTTCTCCTTTTCATTAATACATTGAATAGCAGTGATTACAAGACCTATGCTGGCAGAACCTTACTGGATACAACCATCCAAGTTAACAAAGAATATTGATCAGAGTTTTGAGTGTTTTCATAATTAATTCTGTGCCCACCTTTTACGTATTTTCATCTAAAATATATCACCCTAAAATCCTTGAGAGATTCTCATAAGTAGGATCAAAATCTTTCTCATATTTGAAATATACTGCACCTATTTCTTCCCTAACCACCAAGTTCTATTATTGCAGTAGTTTCCTAGGAATTTCTTTTTTTAAGCTGTCTGGTTTATAGTTTCTTGTGTCCTTTTCTCCTTCTCCCCCTTCAAAGATACTGTAAATATTTATCTTCTTCAAGGATTATTCCTTGTTGGTTCTAAAGCTTAGCTCTTAACAGCTCTGAGACAGTCTCTGCAGGTTTGCAGAGTAATTTTTAGCAATTTTTATGGCTTCCAGCTGGTTTGAGAAAATTTACTTTATCTGAGCAGTCTATACACCATTTTTTCAATATTCTAGTTTATGTTCTTAATCCTTTATTCCTGTCTGTTGTGTTAAGCGTGTTCTGTATGTCTGAGATTTAGATTCAGTCACAGATTGGGACTGATGTAATAGAAGGTACTTTTAAATGTATTTCCTGTAACCAGTGAATGATGCATATTCCAGAGTCAAGCCCATGGACACGGTTTACTGAAATGGAAGATTTGATTTTACAAGATTTTAAAGGAAAACCCCTTATTTTGCAACACTTTTGGTCCTGCCCTTTTGCTCCAGCCTTTGCACAGATCTTTCCAGTTTTTTACTGTCCCATTCTGTGCCATAGTTCAAACTTTCACAGTCTGAGCCCTTTTCTTTCTTTCTCTGTGACACTTGTCTATGCTGTACCATGGAATTACCTCTCTTGCAATTTACATATTTCTTAAGTGGAGGTAAATTTGAGCCCATCTTTTCTCTTGGACTCTAGACTTCTCCTGCTGATTCTTTGACAAAAAGAAATAATGAAGGAGTCTAGAGCAATTCTGGAGAACTAATTTTTGACTGCCACAAACACTACTGCCCAAGTATCTCTTTGGATGAACTCCTTTCAGCTGACTGTTTTTCTCTGCTGTAAAAGAGTGCAAATCCAAATTACCATGAAAAATTAAAATGAAGTATTATGCCTCATGTAAAGGGAAAACAGGAGATTGCTGGGATATTAAAATGGTAACATGCACCAGAAAGGTATTTTTTTCCAAATAGATATTAAAACAAGATAAATTGCTCTAAAACATTTTATTTCTGCAAGTCCCTTCTGTATAGTTGTTGTATGAATATTCTGATATCTTCTGAAGAAAGCAACATTGTTGTTTTTCTTAATTCTGATTGTATTTGTTTATCGTGTGTGGTAAGATATGTCCTGTCTTATTACGCTTTCACAGATGGCAATGTATTTTCCAGTACTTATCATATGAAGCAATTCTCAATTATAATTAGGAGTATTACAAGTTTGTTTCTGCCTAATAATTCTTAGTTTTGAGAGAAATACAAAGAAATAAAAATAAGAAACCTCTCCAAATTGTATCATTTGTTTTTAAGCTTAAAATAAATTTAAAAATTTACATGGGATAGTCCAATATTTTTCTTGTAGTATGTTAACACATTAATGAGCAATGAGAACTGTTTAAGTCATCAGGGGACAATTTCTTACATGGCCTTATACACGTATGACATTTGGCCCAAAGAAATATTGAAAGAACTAATGCTGCTCAGCTTATAGTTTTATTTTCTTTTTTATATTTCTTGGTGCACTAAAACATTGTAAGTGTTGAATTGATATGAGGACAGATTGGTTTTGTCGCCTTTTGAATAAAACATCTTCGTCATCTCTCACTGACCGCTTTCTGAGATTAAAATTGTCATTAATGGTGTTTTCCAAATGGAGATGGAGAAAAGCAAAGTAACCAGCTTAAAAAAAAAAAAGGTAAATATAAATGTCAGAAATAAAAGAAAGTTCTCTTGATCCTCACTTTCACATCTTTTCCAATGTATCAGTTATTTCCCCTTAGGCGCAGATAACTTCCCTAGGCGCCCATGTGCCTCTGAGGTGGGAACTGGGTCGATACAAAGGCACACAGGCTTCTGGTGCAGATGCTCTGTGGTTACATGGAGACCCATCAGATTTGGAGTGGGATCCAGGTTTTCTTAATACCTAGTTTTTATATCATTGTCATTGCACCATAATTTATTAATATTTCACAAAAACTCAAGGAACAGACAGCACATATTGTTCATGTTCACAGATATGCCTGTAAATGCACAGGATTCAACAAGAAGCTTATGTGTAAGGATGGTGTTGAAATATCTACAAAAGGAAATCAAGATAAATAACGTGGTAATGAAGCAGCAAGGCTGTAGCAGTGCTTCACTGAATTACATTTCTTTTCTACTAGTTGAACTGGGTCAGGGGAGTGAGAATATATTGTGTATGTTCATTATTTTTTTGTGAAGTGAGTAATCATTTTTCGTTGATAAAAGGACTATATTTGCTAGGTGGAAGAAAAGAATGAAGTTTTAATCTGTGGTGCCATTGTAAATGCTTGTTTCTCTCATCCCCTTATACTCTCTGTTCAATATCTATATTTCACACTGCTTATGCTACATATTTTTAACTTTAAAAAGGATGCTTTCTGTGCATTTAGGCTAGCAGCACAGGGAAAGTGTCATAAACACAGTCACAGCAGTTACCCTCAAAACAACAAGAAAGCATTCAGTAGCAAGATTTTGGAAAAAATACAAACTAGATGTTGCATCACCACTGACATAACATTTCAGGCTTCCAAGTGACAGACAGTCCAGGGCAAACTTAATCAACAAATAAAGTAGGTAAGATTTACCAATCCGTCACTGTGGAGTTACTGCCTTGTTATTTTATTAAAAACCTGAACAAATAGTTTGATTTGAAAACAAATGTTACGTCTCTTGTCTGAGGCATTGTTCTGTCAGTGTTGTTTTAAAAAATATTGGTCAGTTCTCAATTAACACAAAATATTAGTATTTTTCAATCTTTCTTCAATAACAGAAATCAATGATGAACTTAATGAAACAAGGCAAGTAGGCTTATATTAGTAATATTCAAGGTGGCTCCAAATCACTAACTCATTTTTTGTTTTCATGTTTTTAAACACCAGTCAAAACATAACAATGACAGTTTGCAGTAATTGGCACCAGAAAAAACTACAGTCTCTCTGTCATTTAGTAACTAATATTGTTTAAGATAAGGTGAATGTTCAGTGATACCTGAAGCTAAAAGAAATTGGAATGGGGTTCAGTTCAAAATTCAGAGGCACAAAGTTGGATGTCTGAGTTCAGTGTAACCTGAAGCAGTATTCAGCTGTCACCTACTGGCTCATATTTTGGAATAATCTCAAATCTGTATCATTTACTCTCTTCAATGTTGCAGACACATAAAATTTTACTTGACTTTTAAAATTATTTTCCCAAATTTATGAGATAACTCAAGTTTAGTTGGTACCTGTATGTTTTTATTTGGGTGTATAAGGATTTTTTTAATAAAGCCTGTAATGCTTACATCACCACTGTAGCAGGAAGCTCGTTTTAGTCCAGGTCTTTCTTAGAATACTGGCCTTTTCTTCAGGTATAAAAGTAAATGAGATTTACAGTAAATTCATCTGTATACAGGTGAATAGCAAGTTTATAAATCTATGGCTCTCTACCAGTGAAATTGCTAAATTTTACAAAGGTGTAAGCAGGATTTCCTGGAGGGAGATGGACTCTATAAACCTGTCTTTAAAAATAAGGAGACTTAATGGAAAACACTTCTCTGGCTTAGGTAAAGGATTCCATGTGTTTGTTGGAACTTGTACTAAAAGAAAAGCTTGGAGCTACCATTAAGTTCAATTTCATTCCTCATCCTTCCTGGAACCCTTTCTCAGTGTAAGCAGTTCTTTGGGCTTCACAGCCCTGACGTTTATCTACTATCATCAGAAAATAAGGCAGTCTTTTTAACACATCATAATGTTGCAATGTATTCCTAATAGGGTATATTTGCCGCGGTACAAATCAGAGGGCAGGCAACAGGTAGCTTCTATGGTTACAAGGACTGGGAATGACAACAAAAGTGCACGCGTGATTTGATAAACCATTTTATCATTGCTCTCAATATCTTTGCACTTTGAGGATTTGCGAAATTCCATTGTAAGTATCTGGGGAAGTTTTCCAGAAAAGCTTTCTGTAGTATGACTCTTTTTAATAGTGTCTTCAGTGTAATATTGTGTGTGTCATCCATCTTGAAACAGGAAAAAAAAACTATGGAGTTTTAATTAGGAGACAGCATGTAAAGACCGTCTCAAATTTTAGTTATCACACAGCAGTAATTTACACATTCATTTTTTTCTAGTCTTGACAGTAGGAACCCAGCCTTGTTGGTAACCTCATTATGTTGTGTAGTCAAATAGCTTTTCCTTACAATCTGAGTTAAATGTATTTTGGGGGAGAGAGGAAGGGAGGAGGTTGGTGGTGATGGTGTTTGTGAATGTTTGAAGTATACTTTAGATTTCCTGAAATATTTTAAGTAAAGTACTATTCTCAATTATTATGTGATCTTTGATAGGAACATAAATGTGTGTGCAGTGAGATGAGATATTTCACAATTGATTGTTGGATCATTGGGAAAAAACCCTCTTCTTCAACACTTAATAAGAAATAAATCCAAACTGAAGTTATGGCACATAATCTGGAAATAATTTTAGGGACTTTATAAAACAGTAAACCAATAATTTCTTATTTACAAATCCACTGCTTTAACAGTTGAAAAATGCTTATATTCCATTTTCCTTTTTATACAAGTTTTATGTAATATCAAGTACTTAAATACATAGTATTAACATTGGAGTAAAGATGAGGAAGTCAAGCGAATGTTTTAGTATCTGATTAAGAACGCAGAACAGTCAAAGGAAAAAGCAGATTTGTCTTTTGACTTCACAGACTAGTAGTAAAATAACATGTACTTTTGGTATAAAAGTCTTATTCAGGAACTAGCTTCAGGTGCCATCTTTGGGATTTGCATTTTTCTCCAAGGAGTGGTCACAGATTCTGTTGTCATTCGGGTAAAGTTGTGCTACATTTAAGTTTCTGCAATAGAAGAATTGTAGAAATTATGTGGGAACAATAGAGAAAGTTATACAGGAGCATTGCTATAAAAAGGGTAAAAAGTAAACTATATAGTCATACTACATGTTTCTTTTAAATGGATTGAAAATCTATACGTATGTAGGAAGAGGCCAGGATTGTTATTGATCAGGAGTAAGTCAGCTATTACAAAAGGTTATGGGAGATTAGGGAAGCTGTACAGAGCAAAACACAGATAGGTATTTTTGATAACGTCCACACAGAGTGGGTAAATGCTACCTCGCTGTCTGATGGAAAGGCAAAATTTTTACAAGAGTACAAAATTCTTTACTAGAAAAGAGCCACTCTGTAACAGTAACCATAATGAATTCTTAGGAGGAATGTAAAGAAAAAGATACCCTTCAAAATGTAGGTGTCATGTCTAAACAAAAGAAATAGGAAAGACATAAACTTCAAAAAGATGTGTAATCACAGAAAAAAAAAAAGATTTTTAAAAAGACAACAAAACAAACTACAGAGCTTGTTGTTAGAGGCATAAAAGCTAAAAATAGAGGTTTTTCAAATACATCATAGAAAAATAGGTGTGACCATAGTACAAAAAGCACTTTTAAGACTATGATAGAAAAGATAAATTCTTTTTGTTATTATTTACCACAACAAATCTCAAAAGATTATCAGACCAGAGATACTGCTCACGGAGAAATATGTCATATATGAATACAAGAAGAAGATTTTAAAACAAAATTATTCATATTATAAAACAGTAAGAGTAGATGTACTTGCCAGAACTGACTGACTGATTTCTACACAGGATAAATAGATAGAAACTTCAATAAAGAATACAACTGCTTGACTAAATGTGTAATATCGTACTTGGAAAGAATCAGCAAATTGTGAATCACAAATCTGGCTTTGTCATTGGAAGTCAATTAGATATCAGTAAGATGGTTTAATAATAGGTATATGAATTTTTCAAGTAGTTTTACTCAAGAAGCCTTACGTATGACTCTTATCTTACGTCAACCTCTTTTCCTTAGGAGGGTATGTTGTCTCATAGACTAATAACATAATGAAAAATAGGGGAAAAAGATGGTGATGGTAAGAATACGTGGTCCCTTTCCACAAGAGCTGTAAGGTACCTGTGTGTAGCAAAGGAAATCGTAATGTTGAATATATTCATAAATGATCTGAAATTTAGAGTTGAAATAGAATCTTACAGAAAGGTGTCATGATACCAAGCGACTGGGTATACCAAATAATAGGTGGAATTCAGTTTTGCTAGCTACACTTTAAAGTACATGGGTAAAAAAAGTCTAACATTGCACACATTGATGGCTATTATTACTTAGAAAAGAAATCTGGAAACCATTGTGAACTGTAGTCCAAAAACTTTGTTGTTTGTTGTTACCAGTGATGAAAAACACAAATAGAGTGCTATGAATAATAAGGGAAAAGTTGGATAACAAATCAAAACCAGATTCTGGCTGCATCATGTCAAAAACTAAGTGCAATCAATAAGGAAAAACTTAGGCAACAGGGTTTATCAGAGGAATGGCCTGGCTTTCATATAAGAGATTAAGGATTGTTTAGTTTGAAAAAAGATGATTTAAGGGACAGTATACTGGGGAACAATAAACTCATAAATGTTGTAAATAGTGAACAGTCATGTGTAGTTCTTATATCTGTCTTTTTTTTTAATTTTCAAAAATTAATTTATTAAAAACAAAGCCTGATGCTTAAAGTCAGTTGAGATCCCCTAGAATGACAAGCCTCTTGATGTCATATGTATTTAGTAAAAGTGACCTGCTCTCTGCATTTGGGTGCCAGTTGCCATTATGAAACTGATGGAATAGTACAAACTTACAGCAATTCTCATGTAAAAATACAACAAAGAGGTTTTTGTTTTGTTATTCCTTTAGTTTTGTTTATGTTGGACCTTCGTATGAATGTATTTCTTTTAGTCTTTTATTTAAGAGTATGAGAAGATTTTTTCTCTGCATTCTTTCCGAGTCTTTTCTTTCTCTTCAACATGTTTAATTTCTGATTCTGCGTCATTGTTTGATTTATGGTACTATGCACAAATCTGGTGAAATCCAATATTTTAATCTCATTACCTCTGCCTCACTTACATTCTTGCATTGCAAGAATATAATCTGTGTTCTTCCACATGTTCTGGTCAGTCTTTCTGTCATTATTTGTTCGTTACCTCACTATCAGTCTTTTCTTCATGATTTCTCTTTATCTTCATAATTTCTCTTCTTCTTCCCTCTCCCCATTATATTTCCTATCTTTTTCCTGTATTTTCTCTCATTCTTTAAGATATTAAATATTTAGCAAGCTAGGACTGCTTCTCATCAATATATGTAAAGGGTTTATTATCTCTTTTTAAATGATTTAGCCTACCAGTAATGTTCTAGTTTTCAGTCTAAGGTTTAAAATCTTTCCATTTCTATATAAATAAGGACAATGCTACTCAATGAAACTGTTTCATTGTAAAAAGGAAACAATCATGTCTTTTGTACCAAAATCCTTTTTGATTGCTTTGGCCTAAACTACGGCAGTAAAGTCCTTTTAAAATTTAATTTAGAAAATGTAGTAAGTATCTTGTTAATCAAAAATAAAAAAGCTTTGTTCTATAGAGCATACTGTGAACATAATTGCTGCAAATCAATTTACATTTTTCAAAGGTATGTTATGTTATGTTGTTATGTTATGTATCTGTTTTGTAATGAGCACAATTGTACAGTTTGAAAACTGAATTTATGTACTCAGGAAATAGGGTTTGTAGAAGCCATAAGAAATTTTGTTTTAGACAGTTACCATGACTTCAGGAGGCTCCTACAGGGGAAAAAAGACAACCAAGTTTTACGTCTGTTTTTGCCTCAAGTGAGTCAACTTTTCTGAAAAAATAGAAAAATCTGTCAGAAAATAAAAAATTGTTTTGTCTTTTCATAAGAAAAGATGGAAAGCTAGAACCTGAAGACAAATGTGTGATGAACCCTTCAGTAGGAGAAATACTCAGACCTATTTTTATTATAAGAAGGTCCCCCAAGAAAAGGTGACTCGGTGCTGAACAGGCATTGTGATGAGCTTTGGCTTATTCAAAATTCTTTACCAAAGCTGTTGTTTCACAATAGAGGAGTCTAAGCACTGCACAGCCTTATGCCCTATTCCTAGGGCCAAATTTTACTTTGACACTCTAGTATTATTCTACTGAAAATAATGAAGTTACCCTAATTGCTTACACAACCAACAGTAGAATTTTACTTTTTTTCCCCCAAAATCCAAAAGTATAACAAGAGATTTTTTGGCATATGATTTTGAAATGCACTTTAAAAATCTAAAATCTCCCTTTGTCAATGTCATCTGAGAAAAGCCCATTGATAGTATCTTAATTATGGCACTAGTGACTATAGAAGTCCAAAATTTATTTATTTATTTATTATTTTAAAATAAAACATTTCAAAGTCAAAATGGAATGCTAATAATGCCTTGAAATTAACTTTCATCAGTCTATCCATTCAAAAGAATTTAAAGAATTTTTTTCTTCTAATGGTCTTAATAAACTTGTTAGTTGGCTGAGATTGCAAGATTGTGTGCAGTATACAGCATAAAAACATGTACAGAAAAATTAAATATAACTCATTTTTCATCACAGAATTGGAAAGTGGTTGGGAGTTTTATTTGCTCCAATGGTACCAGAATAGACCTTTCTAAATGCAACAAAACCAACATTTTTTGAAGTGGTAACATGGGAATTGTAAATCTTTTTTGTGGACATGCACTGAGCAAGCTGATGTGACATACTGTACTTTCTTCTTTCTTCTGTGAGGAGTGTTTCAGGGTCCACAAATAAGGAGTTATGGTTTATTTGCTAAGAAGGATATCTAGAAGTTCAGCAGAGGTTCATTGATTTGGCTTTATCCCTGTCATATTTGTAAGCACACAGAACAATGTTGTAATGATTATACTGTGGATAGTATATATTATGTTTATCCATTTATAGCAAGCATCAATATTATACATAACATTTAAAAAAACTTATTCTTAACCCATTTCTTTCACATCATATAAACAGACTGCCATTTTGAGTAGATTTAACAAAAAAACATATAATATCTTGGCAATGCAGAGCTCATTCCTTTGTATTAAATGTGTGCAGTATTGCATTTCTTATGAAAGCAGGATGATGAATTATAAAGCTTTTCTGTGCTTATCCTTTTTTGTGTGTGTACTTATTTTTTGTTTTTCACAATACAAAGTTACAGATTTGGTAAGTTTGGGGACTAAGGATTGGCAGAAAGAACAGCTGGGGAAAGAAAATCGCAGAAGGGCAGTTAAAAAAAGAACTTGTCTGTGAGGATGCTTGGGTTTGGCTGCCAAAAATGTAGGGTATCTCTAAGGTTAGGAATGAAAAGGAGTTAACAGCTACTCGGAAAGAGACAAACAAGTTGATAGAGAAACAATATCAGGCTCCCAACTCTTCAGTGTTTCATCCTATGATGATTCTTTCCAGCTACAGCTGCTGCTTCTCCTATGAATGACAGCAACTGGCTTGCAAGGAAGGGAAAGGGGATTTTTTGTCAGATTGTTTTTGTAGTGAATATTTGTCTTGCTCACAGGTTAAATACATACAGAAAGACTGTGTATAAACACATGGGTGCTATACAGGTTCCACTACGTAGAATACCAGTCAGATATATCAATGCAACTTCCGTATCACTGACAGTTCTTAAACAGCATTACTCAGCCAGAGGTGCTGCAGATACATAAGCTGCCACATTGCCTAGAGCAGCATCACTATCAAGATACAGTCAAGTAACTGTTTCCTTATATGAATAGAATTTTATTGTTCATATCAAATCTTTCAAAGTCCATTGTAGAACGAAGAAAACAATGCAGGAATGTGTTTCAATTTTCAGGTATAAGATACATGACATGACATACAAGTAGGAAATATGATCCTTGAAAACAGTATTTCTGGCCTATTGTAAGTAAAAGTGAAGAAAATCTGCACATCTCTAGGAGTATATAATGCCAGTTCTGAAAGAGTAATTTAACTAAAATTAGAGGAAACCTTTTTAAAATTTGCTCTGGTCTTATTATTATAGATAAAACTATAGCAATTAAAATTAGCACATTCCTAAGGGTTCTAATTATATGCAGGATATTTTGTCCTAAAGGTTCAAATCTTGAAGAATCAGATAGAATAAATTGATGAGCAAATCTTGGAATGGAGAGGGAAAAAAAATGTGAACAATGACTAAAAGATGGAACACTACTACTGCCGAAATGCAGAACTTTAGTACTGTAAACTGTACAGCTATTATTGGACAGGTACAGTATAAGGTTTTGTGAATGGCCTAGATTGTCCTTGTAGGGCCTTGTACCTTTTGTCTTATTCTTATTATATGTCCTCTGATCTGATGTTGTGTTAGTTTAAGCCAGAGGCGTTTCAGGGATATGTGCTGTGGCTCCATTATTATTACATTGAAAGAATTCAATGATTCTCAGAAATTACAAATAGCGTTTGTACAGAATTAATTTGATAGAAGAAGGGCTAGTCTGAGAACCTTCCTGTGGTGGAGAAAGTTCATGGGCAGTTCCGGCTGTAGGGCGTTAACTGGAAGGAAGTGTGGGAACAGGGAGCTCTGATTCAGCAGTGTCTTGGAGCTCCTTGATGTCTTCCCATTTACCTGTGGGACAACCTGTCTTGGGTTTACAACCACAATTCATGGAGGATTTAGGAAGATATTCGAGGAAGCTTTGTTCTCTTTTCTGCTTTCCTGGTAACAAAGAAAGACTACTTGGTGATTGTCACGGTTTTGGCTCGGTTGGCCAACGACAAGATGACAGATGTTGTGCCCCACCTCTCACTTCAAGGAGAGGAAGAAGGAGATAAAGAGATTTATAAGTTTAGAAAAAACTAAACTACTTTAATTAAGTATTAATAATAAAATAAAAGGGAAACAATGAAATAGATACAATATATACAAACACATACAAAACCGTATCAAGCTCCCAGGGAGATGTCACTGGCAGGCACTGGGAAAGTTCCAGACTGGACTCAGTGATGAATGAAAACTGGAACACACTGACCAGGATCAAAGGCAGATGAGCTGATGGAGTCCTCCTCAGACACCAGTCATTGCAGAAACAGAGCAATTGAAGAAGCAATCCATTGACAAAGAAACATTGGAGAAGAGCCTACCCTTTGATCACTCAGCTTTTGTACTGAGCATGGCAGATGGCATGGAAGACCCTATTGGTCAGTTTGGGTCACTTGACCTGTCCACTCCTCCCCACAGGTGTGACCCCTCCGCAGGGCAAACAACTGACTCAGCTGACCCTGGTTGCCACAGCAGCAAGTATAAGCAAGAGCCTCTCTCACTGAACAGGAAGTTGGCCCTGCTCCACCCCAAACCAGGACAGTGATTTTTGGGTAAATAGCTGAAAACGTGAAGAGTCTGTAGACTGGATTCTTACATGACAGCCCAACACCACTGAATGTATATCACATCCAAGAAAAACAGTGGCAATCTTCTCTTTATTTCTTCCCTACAATAGGAAGGTCTGTTGCACATCACCCTTTTTTTCCCCTTTTTTCTGGGTTTTCTTGACAAACAAGCTTCAATATTATATTTTACAATATAAACTATTCTATTTAGAAGGTCTAAAAAATTAATTTGAGTAAAAATCAGCTTTAGTCCCATGTGCCAAATGACAAATAAATATGTTTTACCTATCCCGAGCTGTTCATTGCATTTTCCATGATGCTTTTAAAGTGATTGTCATGGCTTTGGACAAAGTTTCTTTGTGGAAGGTCAGGCTCTTCCTTGTTTTATTGATCCTTATGCCCTGTGGTAAGGATGAGGGATATCACATCCTTTGACCTAGGATGTGATATGGGACTTCATATGCTCTTTGAGATGGTTTAGATATAAATTTGTTTTTACACCCAAATGTACATGTTGTACATATGAAAAAATGTTGTATATATGTACAGATGAAATAACTAAGTGCCAGGTGCTTAACATAATATTCAAGAATTTTTAGGAAAAGAAACTGATTAAGGCAACAGATTCCAGTGAAATGCAGACTATAGTGATTAACTTCACAGACATTTGAAAAGAACTTCTGGATGCTCTCTGCAAGATGTTCGATAGAGATGTTGAACCCATTGAGATAATTCAGATTCCTCTGTAGTGGTTAGCAATGAATAACACTGAAGTTTGTATCCTTCTGTGAGATCATTACTCAGCATACCCTTGCTGAGTAGTGAGATTCTGAAATAAAACTAATTATTCTGGCTAATAAGTGCTGGGAAGGCCTAGCACAAACCTACATGAAAGTCTTGTGAGTGTGGCTGGGGTTGTATTGCTTATTTAATTCTCCCAGGGTGTTCTCTGTTATGTTTTTGTTGAAAAGGGCACAGCTGGACATGGACAGGAAGCAGGATTCCTGTTTACCTTGCCCCGACTTCTGTCTTCTGGCTCAGCTTGAAAACTCAGGAGGGGACAAAGTGGGGATTGCTAAGCTGTTTTCAGGGAGAGAAAAAGCTCGCGGGACAGGGAAGGCCAGTGACTTGGTAAGCAGCAATACCACAGTGTAAGAACAAACTAAGACTTGCAAAAAAGTATAGGGAGTGGAGCAACTTCCTCATGGATGTAACTAAAAAGTAAGAGAACTTATCTGAGGACACGCTGCCTCCAACAATATAAATAGTGCTATTTGACACTTCAATGAAGAGATGCAATTATACTTTTCACTTTGAGCTCCTTCATCTGGGGGGACTTTGGTGTCAAAGTCTTGAATCAAACTTGTTTCCTGAAGACCTGAGAGTACCTCAAAACTGAGAGTTCTTTAGGTCTGTCATGAATACAATCTTCTGAATGACCCTTTTCATGACTTGAGAACAGTTTAATTTGAAGCTGAACTGTATTTAGAATCATAGAATCATAGAATGGTTTGGGAAAGGGACCTTAAAGATCATCTTGTTCCCAGTCCCGTGCCATGGACACATGGGACACCTTCCACTAGACAAGGTTGCTCAAAGCCCAATTCAACCTGGCCTTGAACACTTCCAGGGAAAACGCATCCACAGCTTCCCTTGGCAACACCTTCCAGTGCCTCGCCACCCTAAAAATAAAGATTTTCTTCCTAATATCTAATCTAAATCTACCCTCTTACCCCTCGTCCTATCGCTACACTCCCTGATAAAGAGTCCCTCCCCATCTCTCCTGTAGGTCCCCTTCGGGTACTGGAAGCCTGTTATAAGGTCTCCCCAGAGCCTTCTCTTCTGAACTTCTCACTCCCCAGCACTCTCAGCCTGTCTTCATAGGAGAGGTGTTCCAGCCCGCTGATCATCTTTGTGGGTCTCCTCTGGACCAGCTCCAACAGGTCCATGTCCTTATGGTGTTGGGGGCCCCAGAGCTGGATGCAGTATTACAAGAGGGGTTTCACCAGAGCGGAGTAGAGGGGTAGAATCACCTCCCTCCACCTGCTGGCCACGCTTCTTTTGATGCAGCCGAGGATGTAGTTGGCTAATTCTAATCTGACATTAAGCCTGAACTTTAAGTTGCAGATTTTTTTTGCGTAAACTAAAAGTTAAAGCAGGCATTTTTTGGTAAATGTGGGATTTTGATTCAGATACAAGTTTTCTTCCCAGTGAATGATACTAAATTTGATGTTTAGTTTCAATCTGCTTTAGGATATTTGGAATGCTATAAATGAAATTTATTCTAGTTTAAGGAGGATTTTAGGTACTACATCCTGGTCTGTACTCAGATGTCTTAGGGGGAGACAAAATTACATTTTAGGAGAACGTCTTCATAACCTAGAATAGAAAAAAACTATGAAGCTTTCCAATTTGTGTATATACAAACAGATTTAGATAGCCTGAAGTGGGGTATTTGAAATTAAGACAGATTTTTAGCAATTTGGTACAAAAATGAAACCCTAAAAGCCATGACTCCTTATGTGATAGAACTGAATACATTCACAAAAGCTATGAAAGCAAGGAGGTAAGGGCTATTTTTCAGTTATAATAGGCTAAATACACCTTTTGATGTAGAAGCTGTCAGCTAGTTAACTCTTTCAAAATTCTCTGCCAACAGCATAAATCTACAAAATAATAACAAACAACTGTGCCATTTCTTTCTCAGATGATTGCGTACAAGTATAAACCTTTCATGGTTCAGCATATAAATGTGTCTTTTGAAAGTGCTATGAGCAATGTCATTTGATAAAACATTCATAATTCTTTTCCTGAGCTGTTGTCTATTTTAAGAATCCATGTTAATACGTTCCACTGATTAGTGGGGTCTGGTAAAAGATGCCTTTCAGGAAAGGATTATTTTTTTTTTTTATTTCTAGCCATACATTTATTTCATAAAATGAAGAAAAGCAGAGGTAAAGATTACAGACAAAAATTTACATGAGTGGATGAAAGGGTACCTTTAACCTAAAGCCAGTCTGGCAAAACGAGCTGCTTGACGCCTGATTAGTAGGGCTGATCAAATAGTACAGGCAAGGTGATATTTGTTCGAATGCAAATTACATTTGCCCCTTTAAAAATTGATTAATCACTGTGATAGTAAGAATGTATTCTTGATCTCCAAATTCATTGCTGAATAACTATTAATACATAATGATGCCAATATTCAATGGCAGTATGGATTTGCACAAAGATTTTACAAGAGCCAAGGGCTTTCTGGGAGACAATAAATATAAGAAGAAAAGTAGCCTCTCTTTACTGAAGAGACATTGATGGGAAAACTAAGTTTTTTAAATAACTTTGTAAGGTGTCCAAAAACGGAGATGAAAAAAATGAAGTACATATTCCAAAGAAAAAAATCACCAAATCTTCAGTTATTTCCCAGGATTTCTGTATTTGTGTATATACTGTGAAGATCTATATTCTTAGAGGATAACATTAAAGTAGATTGTATTTGTGTAAAGTAAAATATAGCAGTTAATTTTTCTTTGCTGATATATTTAATGGGAAATTGATGTCCATTTTCTTGCCTACTGTTATTCCAATTTTTTTCATTGTTAGTGCTTTTCATTTTTTTCAGACACCCCCCCCCCCCCCAATTCTTCCTAAGTACTTACTTCCTCCAAATAAGGTAGCATGTATATTTCACTGAGAAATGCCATTATTTCTCTATTTCTACATTTATTATAGTTCCTTAAGTATTTCTTCTTTGACATTTTGCACATCTCATCCATAAATTCAATTTTTTTTCTATATTTGATATGCATATGTCCCTACTGCTTTCCCATGAGAATATAAAAATAAATGGAGCAGACGCTACCCTTTCTCTACTATCGTTATAGCAACAAAGGGAATAAGGGTAACAGCAGTTTCAGTACTCAGCCTATGTTTGGCTGCTTGTTCCTGGATGTTCCATGATCTACCTTTCTCCCTTGCTTTCCTAATTTGATGTTAAAATGATATCTAACTCCAGTAATTCTTTTGGTCATTCTTATCCAATGTATGATGAAAAGTGGTTCTTTTGTTAGGTATCAACTGAGCAAGAAAAATGGATGTTCTTTGGGCAGTTACAGCAGAACTGCTATACAGATTTCATTCAATAAGGACGGCCCTATCCAAAAAAATTGTGAAAAACTCATACCTACACCTTAATTCCACTGAGGCAAACACAATTATTTGGGTTCTTCCCCAAATAATTTGTGTGACAGAAGGAAGCGATGTACTCTGGTCATAACGAACACTGCCTGGTGCATCTTTCATATTACTCTCTTTAGAATTCACTATGTCTTTCTGTTCACAACTGGGCTTGTGTGCACTCAGGTAAAAAGAAGCATGAAGATTTACAAGATGCATAAGCAAACCCAGGATTTGAGAGTTCATGCATGCAAGATCAATATGCATGTAAACCTACAGCAGCATCAACTATTGCTGCATCTGGAAGAACCAGAGTTACTTCATCGAGACTATTTTTACTTATTCTGCCTTTAGTGACAATTCATTCTAATTGGAG
Organism: Dromas ardeola; assembly: GCA_013398915.1. Taxonomy (NCBI): domain Eukaryota; kingdom Metazoa; phylum Chordata; class Aves; order Charadriiformes; family Dromadidae; genus Dromas; species Dromas ardeola. Next base: position 4,422 of record VYZM01016292.1, on the reverse strand, counting down.
CAGTCTGCAGATTTTGTTAAAAGCTTGTTACATTTTTTCTGTGTTTTTAAGATGTTCCAGAAAAGTAGTTTTGGCAATATTCTCAGTATTACTTTCCCAAACACCAATTCATGATTGCAAACTTACCCCAGTTTGATTTACTAGTGCAATTCATTTATTGGTTTTGTGTCCATGACATTTATAATTTACAGTCCTGCAGCAAGTAGGCAGATTTCATGAAAATATCACATCGAAGTCAGTTTGAATTAATCCATTAATTAAAGACTCTGTCCTAATTTGATTTCTTTTTAACAATTGTCAGTGATAGTGTCTGCTTCCAGCTAATCTTGATTATTTAAAACAGCAACAGAAAAAATGGATAATGGCTAGCTAAGTAGAATTGCATTGCTTAAGGCTTGCAGCTGATCTTACAGCTAATAAAATGAGCGTGTTGCAATTAGTTCTGATATGATGTTCAGATTGCATTTCCTTGATAAGAAGAAAAAAAAAAGGCATCAGAGATTTGACTATATTGGTTGTTACTCATTATGCAGGTGATGGCAATGGTTCTTTTAAATTAAGTATTCAGGTTCTGCATTGGGATTTATATAATGTGATCTTTGAGTATATATGGACGAATCAAGCATGCTGAAGGCTCAAGACTGTCATGTCAGGAACAAATCCCAAGATAGCTAGAAAAAGTATGGTTTTGATTTAGCAGAATAAAATATTCAAATCCCAAAGCCTATATGTCTTTGAATATTTTTAGTGTTTAAGATTCTGATTAGCCTTACATTTTCCTTTGCCAATTAGTAGTTTTCTTTGTTTCAGAAAAGCCTGTTCTCCTTCTTTCTTTCCCTTTATGATATTGTTTTCTCCAATCAAAGGGTTAGGATGTTTAAATATTCAAGAACAAAAATATATTCTCCAGACATGTATGGAAGTACAAATTCTCTGGAATAATATACATGCAGGGCTGACTTCTGTTCATGATAAATTAGTGTAATTTTGGAATGGCTTAATAAGAATAAATGATATTCAAATAGGAAGAAGCAGAATTTTTAGTAGCATTACTCCCTCCCCCACTACCTATCAACCCCCAAACAAAGCAAAATACATTAATAATTTTATTGGAACAGGTTTCTGTTTATCCAACAACATTTTTTACCTTTTAGGTGTTTGCATAATTACATGGTGTCTGCTAGCACTATCTTAGATGCAGACACCATTTTCCACAGCTTACTCTTTCTGAAGAAAAGTCCAGGAAACCGAACTGTCTCATGTGAATTTGCTATGACTATACAAATTGCCACCACTTAAAAAAGAAAAAAAATAATGCCAGCGAACTGAAAAGTTATATATGAAAGAATACTTCAAGTCTAGCTCTAAGCTGAAGAAAATTCAACTCAAATTTTATCACTAGCTATATACTAAATAGTTTTTCCTTTATAAAGCATTCATGCTGTACCATCTTTTTTTTTCCTTTTCTTTACACAGAATTCAACATTACCAAGCACAAACATTTTTTGCAATGTTCTTTCGCTGTCTTCCTCTGGCCAAACAAGATCATGAATTCCTCTTGGCACAACATGCAGCTAGCACAGAGGTTTGAGTTATTCAACAGACCAGCTCCTGCACACTCTATATTGAAACATTCCCAAGTTTAAAAACAACTGAAGAACCATTTTGCTTAATCAGACTCTGAAGGCAAATTGTATGATTTCTTTTTCCACTAATCTACACTTTATGCTCTTCTTATCTCCATTTGTCCATGCTGAATTCTGAAGTTATTCTAAAGCTAATTCTAAAATTAACTTCAGTTCTAGGAATAGATTCATAATCATATGGTTTAGCCTTATATGCAAATTATAAGCTAAATGCAGTGCTTTGGCTAATATTCCCAGATTTTTCTTCTTAAATTATCGCACCTGCATTTAAAGTTGACTCCAAGTTTTGTCTCACACAGAGGGAAGGACCACTTGATTTTATGCTCAGGATCAAACTCTCCTGAAATAATGTTAATAAAATGAGAATAACAAAAACAACAACAACAAAAAAGGTCTTTATTGTAGCGTAACAGGCCACAGGGAGCTGATCCCCTTTTACTGAAGTGTGGAAGAAGCAGTTACCAAGGGAAAGTCTTATCTTACCGTATCTCACATACCTTACCATATTTTGGGATACTACCATGAGTTTTCATTTTAGATTTAGGGAGCTCAGTACCCACCTTGATCACTGCAGGTACGTCTACATTTCCGGTCCTTGGAAACTCCTAGCTAACCATTTCTTTTCGTAGTACTAGTCATTGCTTATCTGTGAAGTCTGGTAATGCTCCTTAGTTCATGCTGGTAATGTACTGTTATGTAGGGCCATGTCTATCACATAATTTTATTTGTTACCTTAGAACTGCATTTCCTCTCCCATAACCAATATGATTGTATGTTATTAGCTTGAAGATGTAGCAGTTGCAGTGTATAATTATATTCTTCAGCATAGTCCTGGTACTGTGTGTTTTACAACAAAGTGCAACTTTTTAAGTTGTTTGCTTTTCTTTCTTGCATGTAATTTTCTAAAACTGTAGCTTGGTTCGTAGAAACAAGAAGAGCTTAGAAGAAGAAGAATAAGAATATTAAACTTCTACTTAGTTTAATATTCTCTCTAGTGTGTGATTTATAACTTTCTTTCCATAACTTGTCAATAGTTTTATCACAACACATTTCCTTAAGTCTCTCAAAGATTAAAATGAAGGAAAGTTTCATGAAGTTTTGCTTTAGTTATCTGAGATGAGAAAATGTTGTGGTATTTAAATGTTATTTACTGCACTGTTGTTTATTTTCAATTTTAATCTATTGCTTCTTAGTAGGTTTTGTCTGTAGCATTTTATGTATTGCTTTATGTGCACACAACTCTGTAAAGACACTAGTTAGTTGAAGCATATGTCTAGCCGTAAATCTCTTGCCATGTTTAGGGCAGGGGGGGAAGCCAACGAAAAACCTACAGTCTCAATTGACTAGTAGTTTGAGTATTTAATCTATTTATTCACGTACTTGTACAGCTACGAAGAGACTCAATTGTCTCAAATTTCCATAGAGATACTGACCTGATTGTCATCTTGAGTAGTTCTAGGAAGTTTCAATATTATTCCTGAGAGATATCCAGCAGTTCCAACCCTACCTCACGGTATCAAAATTTTAGTAGTGCACTGTTTCAATGCACTTTAATAAAATGCAAATAAAGTTTTCATGACAGAGAAGATTAAAAAGTCCTAGTATGCAAGTAGGAATGTGCATGTGCAACCTGGTGTAAATCAAGAATATGGAGGGGAAGTGAGTGCTAATATAATTGAAGTTTTGAGATCTTCTCTGGCATACTAGCACATGTAGCTCAATCAAGTATTATGTGTAGAGCAATTACTATGTCAGAGTCATTAAAATAAATCTTCCAATTAAGATCTCTACTTCTTTCAACAGAAGGATTAAATTTTTCAACCTTTTTACAGACAGTTACCTTCACATGCCTTTAAAGGGGAACTTTTATTTGGAGAAAGGAAAGGATTATAAAATATATGGATTAAAACAAATTAAGACATACTACAACAATTAGTTTGCTAATTAGTTTAGTGCATGGAGTTCCACCTGGGGATGGATGAAGAGCTAACGGAGAGTTTATGGGTCAAGATTAAAGGGAACGCTGAGGCAGGTGATGTTACAGTAGGGGCCTGCTACAGGGCACCCGACCAGGACGATGGAGCAGATGAGACATGAGACCTTCTATAAGCAGATTGGAGCAGCATCGTATTCACAGACCCTGATCCTCATGGGGGACTTCAACCACCCCGATATCTGTTGGAGGGACAACAGACCGGGACACAAGAAATCCAGGAAGTTCTTGGAATGTGTTGATGACAACTTTCCTCTCCGAATGGTAGAGAAGCCAACAAGGAGAGGACCCATGCTGGATCTTGTCCTTACCAACAAGGAGGGGCTGGTGGGGAATGTTAAACTCAAGGGTAGTCTTGCTGCAGTGATCATGAAATGGTAGAGTTCAAGATCCTTAGAGCAGTGAGGAAGGTATGCAACAAGCTCACTACCCTGCGTTTCAAGAGAGCAGACTTTGGCCTCTCGAGGCATCTGCTTGGCAGGGTAACATGAGATAAAGCACTGGAGAAGAGAGGGGTCCAAAGAAGCTGGTTAGTACTCAAGGATCACCTCATCCAAGCTCAGGAGTGGTGTATCCCAAGAAAGAAGTAGTCAGGCAAAAAAGGCAGGAGGCCTGCATGGATGAACAAGGAACTCCTGGACAAGCTCAAAAGCAAAAAAGAGGCCTACAGAGGCTGGAAGCAAAGACAGGTAGACTGAGAGGAATACAGAGAAATTGTCTGAGTGGCCAGGAACCAGATTAGGCAAGTTAAGGCCCAGACAGAATTAAATCTCGCCAGAGACA
>VYZM01016289.1:112515-145249 GCA_013398915.1 Dromas ardeola | reverse complement strand
CCGCCGGAACCAGGACAGAGGTGGAGTGAGGAGCCAAGCAGAAAACCTCATTCCACCAAGTACTGTGAACATCCCATCTCACGCACAGAGGCAGTCTTAATCTAAAGGAGATGGGGCAGACAACTCCATGCATCAGCCCCTATGACTGACCTTTCTGAAGGTGAGCTTCTCCCAAGAAGTACACTGGTTCCACCTCCATTACAATGCCCCAGCCTTGTTTCTAAGTGAGCTTTGCGGTTGCTGGTGCACAAACACCCTCTTGAAATCTGGTTGAAACCAGACCACTATGTGGGTTTCCAGACCCACACAAACTCACTCCCAGCCTGCCTTCGGTGCTCTGCACAGGAGCCCATGTAGTCAGTGTCTAACAGACTGCCACCAGCTGGATAAAGATTGCTTCCTGAAGGTAGTAGAGGCAAGAGGTTCACTGAGCATGAGTGTTTCTTCCTGTATAGCACTTTGGAGCATCTGTACCTAGTGTCCTCTGGAAGTACAGAGCTTCTCTCCATTCAATTTCTCTCTTGACTGGTAGGAATTATGAGACAGGTTTCTGAGCAGTTCGTCTGTGCCGTAACCCAACTGTGACCTCCAAAGTGCTAGCAAGTGATTGATGGGCAACAATTTATACCCCTTCAGATTAACAGAAGAACTTGATTACAGTCAAGTCACAGCTAAATTCCTTTGCAGCTGCAAAGCCTCTATGTTCACCTTCACATATTGTTTTACTTTAAAGAATTAAGTTTTTAATGTTCCTGTATAAAACCTTTCTGTTTACCTTTAAACCAAGTCACAGTCCTACTTTGCAGTCATAATAGGTTGTTCAAATATTTTGCTCAATAAAATAAGAATTTGTGATTGATGCAGGTCACAACTTAACCCTAAACGGCACGTTACATTATTGACCATGTTATAACGTAGAAAGCCATAAGGGCTGAGTAAATCTGTTTTCACTGTTATAACATGACCACATTTTATACTGTTTTTAAGTAGCAGAGCACATGTTTTTAAAAATATTGTGTATATACATTTCCACTAAGAGCAAACCTGGTATGTGTTGCTTCCCTGGTATTTCTAGGTAGAGGTGCTAGCCTTCCTGAACTCATGCAAGTAAAATAAAGCTTCAGGTCAACTGCATTCTTTATTACAAAATGCAATAGTAGTAAAAGCATTTCCCAGTCTTCCTGAAGGAAGGCTGACAGATGTGTTTGCAACCCACATATTTCCCTCTGGCAAAGAAAATACATCATGCCTGTGGAAAAAGGATTTCTGGATAATGCTTTTGCAAGTTGCCAAGCTTTCTCAACTATGAAACAGAACTGATCTCAGAGGAAGTCATTATGGGAACCTACACAGGGAACTTTGAACCAATTAACCTTCAAAGTCAGCGTGGTTACCTCGTAACAACTCAGTCACATGCCATGTTGATCATGTTGCCCATATTGTAATAGCACCTAAATGATAATTAATGATTATCTAAGTATTTCTGATGAAGTTAAAAAAACACAAACCCACCCCAAAACCTAAACCCAAACTCCTTGTTTGAAGAACTTGACCTAGTAAGTTGAAGCTTATAAGGTTTAACTTCGCTTAGATTTCAAAAATATATCAACTAGTAAAGTGAAGGAAGAATTCCAGAACAATTATTCCATTTTAAAGCAGATTCAATTTGGTAAATTATCTGAATTCTTCTCTAATCCAAAAGTTTCTTCTGTCAACTTGCAAAAGAAATGTTTTCACTAAGGAGTCTGTGGTCAAATGTCTCTTGTATGACCCCTTGCATTATTTCCAAACAGAAGTTACCAGCCCACAACTGGGCTGAAATATTGCTACTTCTGTTTTATTTAAGGTTAAGGGGTTTTACATCCACTTCATTTCACAGCCTTTATGAATTGTGCTGATAGCAACCCACTCCTCAGAAGCAGAAAGTGTAGCAAGTACTTTGAAAGAGCAGAATAGGGCTAATAGCTCGTTACGTTGCCTACCCTCTGAACAACATTGTACTTAGTTTTTTCTTTATCTAGCCACCATAAGAATCATGGCATGTTACTGCGTCACTACGGCTTGTCATTTTCATTTATCCAGCTTCTATTACAGACAACAATTGTCATGAAATCCGCTCTTTAGTGTGCCTGAATTCTTCAATTATATTGAACAAGAAGCACTGGCCTTTGAATGGCCAGCCTGAAGAGAACATAGGCACCAAAAATGGGACTAAGATTTAAGCAGTTAAGTCTCACTAAGAAGGAGACCTGAACACTCCTGTGAATCTTTCCTGCACCCAAACATGGCTGTCATTTAGGTTTTCATCACTGAATTTCCTTAAGTGCCCAGAGTTTGGATAATGCACATAGTTACCAGAACTTCAGCCCAGTGGTGTGCTGTAGTATTTTCATCCTGCCTCAGACATTAAAATCTAATGTACGAAGAGCATTCAGGTTTAGCATACAAGAGCACCATGCATTTTGCTCAGGGACTGCAGAGCCCAGAAGCCAAGTGCTCTCCCTCTGAGATAGGCTCCGTGCGTTGCAGAGTTACACTGACTTTCCTTTATTTTCAGCCCGGTCAAGCTTTCATTCTTACCTGTCTACACATCCTTTGTGCATCTACCTGCAGGTCTACAATTAAGGATTTTGAAGTCAAAAGGTGACACAACATCTACAAATTAGCAGTGCAGAGCTTGCTTACCTGCTGTTACATCCCACTAAGCACCAAAGATTCAGTATCTCAAAATTCAGTACAAGGCCTCTCGAAAACAACTTTCTTATGACTTACAGGTAAAAACTAACAAAAACTTCTGAGCTATTTCTAGCAAAAGACAACTAAAAAGTAAAGAAACTCTGTGCAGACTTCAAGCTTCTCTGGAAGCCAAGCTATTATGAATGTAACAAGTTATATTAACTCCCCAATAAGACAGAAGAGGAATTTAAAGACTTCATCGTTATTTGCGCTTACTTACTCTTCAATGAGCAACTCATGACATCATTAGAATTTTTATACATGGATCTATCACCCTCTCCTTGCTCTGTTCTGTTTTGGTTACTACTACGAAGGTACCAATAAGGTGCATACTCTTTCTGAGACACTGGGATGCACAGGACCAAATTTTAAAGAAAGTGTTCAGGAGTTAACTTTTTAAAAAAGTATAAAACCTAGTATTTAATGCACAATCACTTGTAAGTCAATGTAATTCCCCTCCTTCTGAGCTAAGACTTTCAAAGCTTTCTTCTTCTTCTTTTTTGAACTTCAGAAACAGATATTCATCATTCAGAACTCTGCTACAAAGGCTAATGGTCTTAAATACAGATTCCTAATTCAGAAATTAAGGTATGTTTTTTTTCAGGGAAAAGTATGAATACCTAACTCTGTCTATAGCTTCCCAGTGAAAAAGTCAGCTATTGCTATCAAGCTATTTTAAACGGTGAGACAATGTGCGTTAGTTTTGAGGATTCTAAGGAACTGCAATGTAATTCAGGAAAAGGGTACTTATTCTTTGTAGTTGCACCCAGAAATCATAACCAAGACTCTACAAAGCACCACATACTGAGTATATTTTGTAGGTCTGCAGTCTAAATGAAGACATAGTAAAGCAGAAGGAAACACAAAATAGAAGAGACAGATTATGCATCTAAGGTTACCAGCAGACCAGCCAAAGGGGAACCAAGCAGATGCAAAACATGCTTGTGGAAAGAAAATAATTATCCCTGTGCAACAGAGGCATCTGTGTTTTCTAGCCTGTGAAGTCTGATAAAGTGATGCCTTCAGCAGAGCCCACTGGAAATAGCTTAGTATTGCTAACATATAACAGAGACTAGTTGCTGCAGCTGGAGAGAAAAAAATACTACAAAATTCTATTTCAATTATTTGTGTGATAGGAGAAAATACTATTACAATTTTAAGTTAGATGATGAAGAGACTGTCTTCCAGTTGATACGTAATATGCATATCATTCCTTGCAAGACGATGAAAGAGTCCACAGAGTGGGAATTTCAAAGGTTATTTCCAAATCAAGCACATGCTTGCCATTAAGTAACACCTAGAAATACAAAAAAATGCCCATTTTCTCTAAATATACCAATAGATTGTAATAAAGTAAGGCTCTTCAAGGATATCTCATGCTTGTGTGTGACTGCTGAATCTTTTAAGGAAGCCCTTGATTTCAAAAGTTTCAGAAATTAAATGTATTGTAATTTTTTTCTTTTGTAGTCAGTTTCTTGACATAAGGTAGTTGAGAGAAAAACCTCTGAGCACCTATGCGGATAAAGCTTTTGATACACGTCTCTGTTTTGCATTCAGTGTTGTAAGGACCTTGCCACTGCACTAATCAATGAACTGCCTACATATTTCTGCATACAGATCGCCACCTTGAATACTTCGCTGGCTGACATAATACTTGCTGCAAGGGAATGAAGGGAAAACTTCTACAGTCAGTCGCTCACCTCTGAGAAACAGATGACTGGTAATGCAGAAAAACGTTTAGGAGGCTGCATGCAATACTGCAAACCTCTTGGTGAACCAGGGGATAAAATCAATAGTGAACAGGCAACAGATGCCGTTGTCCTGAGACTGCGCACGTTAACATCTACTGGCAGCCCCCAAAAGTGCAGCTGCAGTGGCTAGATGTCTCTAAACCGCAGCTTCTATCAAGAACAGAAACCAGAGATAATTTTGCCCATCGCTGCTCGTGTTATTACTCTTGCTTCCTAATAAGAAATCAGTGTTTCTTCTGGGTTTTTGTTTTGAGCATAGCTGGAATGTTGATTTTTGGTTTCTGTCTAAATTCTAGAAAAAATAAGTTACACAGAATTCTGTCTGTATGTGGTATACTGTCTCATCTTACAGTCAAAAAGGAACACAAGTTCCAGGAACAATGCTATGTTCTAATTCAAAGGGAAAACGGTCACTTAGGATGGATTCTGAGGACAGCAAAACAGAGTATTTAATGAGCTTTCAGCTTTATTTTTGTTTTCTTTAAAGATGTTCTGTAAGAACAAAGAATGTCAGGGGAGTAGGTCCCTAGGCAAAATGTGCATATTAGAACCTTAAAAGAAAGGGATTACATATTTAATTGTTTAAGCATGCCATTAAAATGACAATCTTTTGCCTTTTCAATAGCTTTACATAATACCACAGTGATTTTGAGAATTAAAAAACTTTACAGCAATTAGTATATTCAGGTTGCAAAGGGACCATTAATGTGTCATCTTTTCCTCTTTGACCCTCTAGCTAAATAAATATGATGCCCCAAATAGCACTACTTCAACTTGAAATACTCACATAGCAGTTTGTAAAAGTGAAAAAAAAAGTCTCTAACTGAAACTACATGGGGATTTTTAACTAGGCAAAACAATTAGCTACATTGCAATGCAAACAGTTTGGTAAGCTTTGCGCTATCGAGCTTACGAAATAGTAACACACATTGTCAGAAGCAATATCTGTTTCCATTCGATAAACGTTAGTGGGTACACACAGACACACACAGCAGCCTTGCTGCCAGAAGAGCTCCTATCTCTCGTAGAAAGGAGGGTTTGGGTCGGAGCGGCCCCACTCCTCCTACAGCTGTTCATGGCTACTGGGTCTTCCTCAGAGCCTTCCACTCCAGACACTGGCCTGATTTCATCTGGACACGTTACAGAGCAGAAAGCAACCACCACAGAAGCAGCAATAAACTGACAGTAAGGTTACAGAGGGGAAGAATGCGAGAGCTAGTATCAAGTGGGGAGAGGAAGGTGAATCACATTAATTTTGCCGTGTATTCACGACACATTTAAGAAGTTCTCAACAAAAATGAGGAGTAGTAGATATTCTGACAGAAATATAAGGAAGTTTTGCTTCACACAGGACGATAATATAGCTCTTTTTAAAAAAAAAACTTGCTTAAACTATCCAAAGTTGACAAACTAATGCAAGTGTAAACCCAGACTACAACAAGTATTACAATAAACAATCACACGCTGGACTATAAGTGTAAAAATATGTTCTAACATAACAAAGCAGTATCATGCACGTATATACCATAGAAAAGATGAAACTCCAAAAGCTACTTCCCAGTTTTCTTTTAAAATCTATACATGTGTTACTGAAAGCATGCAACTCTAAAGTATACTTATAAGGTAAGTGGAAATGTCATTTACCCAAGCTAAACAACAGGAGGACATAACCTATATAAGAAAAATCGCAAGAACAGATAAGGAAAAGACACACGTGCTGCCCAAGTTTCTGGTACCAAATCATTTGCTTGCACGAAGTACTTATTCTAAAGCACATTTAACTGATACAGAGCAAGTATGGCAATAATACAGCGTCAGGCATGCAAACAATGTAAACATATGCACATCCCACCAGCAGACACTGCCAAACAGTAACAGATGAGTAACGCTTAACTTCTAAACTTCTGCAGTCTTTGAGGAACTTAAAGCCAGACTTGAAATAATGCAGAAGTGTTCTCTGCCGACATATTTACCTCAATCCATTAGCAATAACCTCAGATGAAAAATAGGAACTACAACAAGGATATGAAAGTTCAGTTTACATTTCAACAGAACTGGGAAAATTCTGTTCTCTGTTACGTGGCTTAAAAAGAGAAAAAGCATTCAGTGATACTATTGTACTTTACACCAACATAAAACACAGTAAAATTTGCTAAACTATCTTCCACTTAGAAACCCTTATTTCCCTCTGCTCTTCTCTCCAAATCAGTTTATTTAGCTCCAGGTTATTCTTTTGGATCTGTAACATCAACAATGATTAAAGTAACACGCAGAAAAGATTCCTAAATATGCTGGATTTTTTTTTTAACCTTTGTAGTGCATTTACAGTGAAAAATACGTATAGAAATCAGGAGGCTACAACTTTGACTTAAAAATAATGAACTCTCAGGCTATTATCTATCTTCTTTTGGGATGATAAGGAACATCGATTAAATTTGTGCGATTCTCAGATAAAGTGGCTATTTTTTTAAAACAAACAAATATTCTGTTATTCCTCTCCAGGTCCCTAGAGATACTTACAGTTCCAGAATAAGAATGACATCTGTCTTGTTCTCGTAAACATCATGCAGCGTGATCACATTAGGATGTCGAATCTCTTTTAGTATGCTGACTTCTCGCTCGATATCTTCCCGGCTCACTCCGCGCCGGCTGGATTTCGTTCTCCGTTTCTTGATGAATTTTGCTGCAAACTGATGACCGGTGCTTTTCTCACGGCATTTTTTCACTACAGCAAACTGCCCACTTAAAAAAAAAAAGAGCAAAAGAATAAAGATGAGCATTTAGTTCAAGGAAGTTTAGAGTTATGACTAACTTCTATTTACTACTGCGGGGGAAACAGCCACACTTCCAAACTGACAAATCAACTAAAGTACATTACTGCTTTTTATGCAATCTAGAATAATACCTGAAGAAAATCCTAGAGGAGGCAGGAAAGGCAAGTTAAGATACCCCTTTTACATCACACAAATGTACAGACATACATATACACATACACTTCAGCACATCCATATGTAAAAGATAACACCTATGTAGACCATTGGATTTTTGACAAATACGTGCATATAGGACTACTGGGGAAAAGTAATGGTTTCTGGATTTCTCTTTCTGCATGCACGCTGAGGATAAGTTTTTTTGTTCTGCAAAAGAGACAGTCCTTAGTTTCTTCCTATCTATATGATCAGTCAATATTCACTTTATTCTATCCTCAAGTTTGGTTTTTTTAAAGCTTTAAAAATATTCCTGTGTTTCAGGACACTGTTTTGGTTTTTAGTTTTAAAAGCACGGACTAAATACAGCGATATCAAGAATTACAGTTATTGTATCGTCTCCTTAAGTAGGAAGATTTTGAAGGTGCGAAAAGTACTCAGGAACAAAACCCTGTGATTGTGTTACAAAACTCCAGGAAGCTGCTGAGTCCAGCACGTTATCATTCATGTGTAAGCCTGTTGCTGCTAGATGGATGTACACACTGATTCAGATCAGAAATCTCCAGGAATCTAATGCTGAGTTAAAGCAAGAACAGGATTTCTAATACTGCTGAGTTTTCCTTTTAAGTTATCTTAATCTCTTGATGAGGACTCTCTAGCAATTGTGTTATTGGTTTATTTCACTGTATGAAGGATTCACAGAATTAGAGAATGATACCAATGAGAAAATTTTCTGAAGTTAGCCTACCCTGTTAAGAAGTGGTATCCCCTGAAGTAAACTTAGAACAGCAGTTAAATCAAAGCTAAGGCTTGACTAACTACATGTAGGCATGTATAATTTCACCCACTACCTGGAAGAGGAGCTAACCTGTATTAGTGGTTAATTAACTACAACTGACAAAGAGATCTCTAGGAAGATGCATCACCCGCAAAAAGGGCATCACATAATGACAAAGTGCCAAGTGGGAATCACTCAAAGCTACACATCTCATGCATGAACTCAATGCACAATACTACTTTATTACTGGAGAATGAACATGTGCCAAGTATGCCAACAAAGTAATTAAGCAATTAAGGAATGCATGACAGATAGAAAATAGAAGATGATAACTGATCAGCAACAGTGTTATGCAACAAACGAAGATAATAAAATGCTGTAAGAGAAAATCACGCTCATGATTTTTTAATTCAGAGGGCTGATCAGCTGAGAATACTCTATGCTGCTGGGTCACCACTGCCACCATTACTATGCTGACCCCATACAGAACCCTGAGTGACCCATTGTCTTGAACTGGGACATGCAGTTGGGCAAAGCTAAATGACTGTCACCTGCAGAAGGCACGCCAGAGATGGCCTAGAAAGGGACTCTAAAGTAGCTGCCACCAGATGGGAAGCCTTTGAATGCAGCCACAAGCAGTGAGAGAAGTAAACTCTAAGAGAAGTAGCCTCCAGTTTAAGTTTTATTGGTTGGCTTGGTTTTATTTCAATGTTATGATCAGCATTCAAGTTTTATTATTCATTTTTTCATGAAATCAGTTTATGAACTTGTGAGATGACTTTATGTTGCATGAAAAAAATCCTTGCCTTAAATTCTGGGCACCTGTCGTGGTTTTGGCCGGACTGGCCAATCAGAATGACAGATGTCCTCCCCCCATACTCCAAAGAGAGGAGAGGAAGAGGTAAGGAGATCTGCGAGTTTAGAAAAAGAACTAAACTACTTAAACGAAAATAATAATAAATAAGGAAACAGTAAATAATAATACAATAATAATAATAAAAAAAAGAGTATACAATATATACAAAACCATATCTAGCCCCCAGGATGGTGATCGCGTCACCAGCAGACACTGGGAAAGTCCCAGACTGGAGTCAGCAACAGACAGGAGCTGAATTCCAGATCTGGAGTCAGGAATGCTCGGATCGGGATCAAAGGCAGACGAACAGAGAGGGTCCTTCTCGTATGTTGGCCATCGAAGAAAGAGACTTGCCCCTTTGATCCCTCAGCTTTTATACTGAGCGTGATGCATAAGGGATGGAATATCCTGTTGGTCAGTTTTGGGTCACCTGTCCCGTCCGCTCCTCCCCGCAGGTGGGACCCCTCTACGTTTCTCCGCTTCTAACCCTCTAATGGGTCAAATAGCGAAGTTAGCTGACCTTGGTTGTTACAGCAGTAAGTATAAGCAAGAGCCTCTGTGCATACCATTCCTTGGTATAATCAGGTCTTATCACTCTGAGAGTGAGCAGTTTCTGAACAATATGCTGTTAATTTCAGATTTAAGCCAGTTAGAAGAGGCCCAGCTAAAAAGTAAAATTACAAAACAGAAAATTGGTTCTGTTTTACCTCAAACCAGGACAGCACCCCTCTCCCCCAGTTCTGCACAAAGTCATCAATGGCCAAGTTCACCAGATAGGGCCCAACGTGTTATTATTACAAACAGCAGTGGACAGAGCCATGCTTTAGACCACGCTGTATCCTCTTCCCCATTACACGTAGTCTGGAAGACCTGCTTCACTTGCCTAAACTTGGTCTGCTAGTGCTCTCTGAGATGCTCTCGGACGCCTAAGGCATTCATATGGGGGACTGGCAGATAAGGCACAGGACCTCTGGAAGATCTGTGTCATCCTAATTTGGCAGCAGAGGACTAGACAACATATCCTAAAGTACATCAGCCCTCCCCGCTTCATTCAGTTCAAGTTCACAGCGACTCTTCCTGCAACAGCGACTTTGGGTTTGATTTCTGACATCTGAGCAATTTTGCACTGTGGGACAGCAAGCCAGAGTGAAGCATGCACTCAGGTATTGCCACTGTTGCAGAGAAATGCAAACAGTCTTCTGTCCCTTGGGGGCGCAGGTGGGGGTTAAAAGCAGCAATTCTCTCACTTTCTCCCCCACAACATGCACATCTGCACAGAAGTACTCAGCTTTATTTAAAAAACAACCATCTTTTCAGAAAATTCACAGTTCTAGGGAAACTGCGAAGTCAGGCACCAGACAGACATAGGCATCACCACAACTCCGAATAGCTACTCAAGCTCATGGACCAGAAGGAAGTAAAAAGCCATTGCTTGCTTTTTGGACACTTGGCTGGCTTTCAGGCTAGAAGCCTAAATTGCCCAATAGAGGAAGAAAAATATTTCTGTTTATGACTCATCCATAGGCTTGAATGCTATGTGGCTAACCACTTTCTTATCAATGCTCACCTTGGAAGTCTGACAAAAGCTACTGCTTCCTTAATAAAAATAAAACAAAACAAAATAAAACAAACAAACCCCAAAAGGCAAACCAACCAAACCTAACAACAAAACCCAAAACACTTAAAAAGAGAACTACTGCTAACATCAGCTTTGGAGAGGCTGGGACTGAAAAGGAAGTCTAAAGTATATGGACGTACAGTGCATTTTGATATCCTAGATGCAATTATAAAAGTTGACTGGGATTAAGAGTTATCTATGTTTCACTGACATAGCATGTATCATTGACTTTTGGAAAATTCTGGTATTTGAATTTCCAATCTTTAGCCCATGAATTTTTCCTTTAATGCTCTTCACTAAAGACAGTAATGCATTTTGGGCTTCTTTTTAAATAAAAAACATTCTGCAAGTGTTTTAAAACATGTACTAGCTATGGCCCTGTAAGCTAAAGAAAGGTGATTTTTCCACAGTACTATTAATATTTCAATTACAGCATTCCCCAAAGCCACTTCATTGCTTCCAATGCCTTTAAACATAAGGCCGTTTAATCTTATTTTAGCAATGCATCAACTATGACATTACAGCATGAGGCTGACCTACTGAAACAAAGGGCACCAGGTAAGACAAGTAGATCTCCTCTTTAGCTTTATTTTTTCAGTCTTTTACTTTTTTTCTCCAACTACAACCACCTATTTAAAGAATATCCTGAGCTTTCACAATTCCATATAAAAATGCTATCAGAAGACAAATACATTGTCTAAAACCACATGACTTTATAGATTGGTCCCATCCATGGTTTATTAGGATGTCAGGCTCCGGAAATCTTTGACATTGCTCAAGACTGCAAGAAATTATCAACTAACAGGTATCTTTCCCAAGTATCTATTTCCAACTACAACTACAGCAACAACCTGTTATAAGTCAACTCTGTATGGGCTAACACATTTATATACAGTGATATTCTCCCACAGATCCTACAGTTTTCAGACCCAGCATTCATTCATACAGCCTCTTCAAAGCCAGAAAAACCCTTTGGCTTTTAAGTTCCCTTGCTTTTGCAGGTTTGATTTAAAGTGACTGGAATGAAAAAATTACTGCCTTTTCAGGAGACGATTAAACTGAAAAAAAAATACAGAATTATAAACTCAGACTTAATAAAGAATCTGACTTTTTTTTTTCCACGTGGCAGAATCAGGTTAAACAGCGAAGCAGGATGACAGCTTGATGTGAGAACAAATACTTCTGCTAATAACAGTAATTTGTTTTGTGATCTTGTAATTCTTACTCAACCAGTAGGCAATTACTATCCTAAATCCACTCTTTTCAGGACACTTGGCTTGGTATCTCCACTTTCAGTGATTTTTCAGGCTACCTTCAGAACAAGTACTGATCCCATTACCTAATCATTGCATTTCTCCCATCTTTTTTACATTGCAAGATGACACGCACTGCCCTTTGCAATACATATACGTATATGCAAAAGTTATGCAGAGAAGTGATGGAATCGCCAATAAAGCGCCCTATACTCCACCCTTTATTGGTCCTTGCTTAGCAGAATCACAAAACAACTACTCATTAGCATGAATTATGGACAGTTTTAACTACAGAGACAGACGCTTTAGAATCAAAGGGAAAAAACAAAAAAAGTCCTTTCATTTTTTCCAGGAAGATGATCACAGTGATTAGGGGTGTCAGACACTTTGCACTCCTCCCCACTCCCAGCCTTCTGCAACAGCTCTTCCCAACTAGCTCCTTCTGTGAGAAGTGAAACTCTTGCCCCAAGAACCCTCCAAAAGAGGTTCAAGCTGGACATGGAGATGTTCAAGTAACACTCGGGGACCAGTTTTCTAGTATTTATTGCCACAACAGAGCAAGCATGGGGAAATTCTGCACACTGCCTTCTGAGGACTGCATTCAAAAGACAAAGTTTCATGGGAGCAGGGCACAGGAATAAGGAAAAGCCTTTACGCTGACATTAGAGTAATAAGTCGTCTTGGTATGTTTCTGACACTTAGGCATTTATTTTTCTATTTTAAAAATTTGGTATTTACTACTCAACTCTTAAAATGTGATATATTAAGATCCATCTGCTTTAACTATTTGTTTCACTGCTTTCCTTTTTAAAATGATACTAATCCAACAAAAAGAGACTTACATAGTGCTACTAGATTAGCCTGTGAAAGAAACTGCAACTCAACCATAGAGCCATTTGTTTTCCCCAATAAAACTTTTATTAGCAGACTGTGGATATCTCTGCCTTTCCTTAAGAGATCTGCAGCAGGGAAGGCCGATCAAGCAGCTGATTTCCTCCCCCAGCAGCATCTCAGCATCAGTCAGCTCCATCAGTCACCACTGCCACCCACGTACCGCTGCCTGTCATCAAGGGCATCTGAGCTGCTTCTGCTAGTAAGGTTATGTATTGGGTTTGTGTGGCGAGGTTTCCGTAGTAGGGGAATTATAGGGGTGGCTTCTGTGAGAAGATGCCAGAAGCTTCCCCTATGTCTGCCAGAGCCACTGCCAGCCAGCTCCAAGACAAGCCCACTGCTAGCCAAGGCTAAGCCCATCAGCGACGGTGGTAGCACCTACGTGATAATGTATTTAGGAAGGCGAAAAAAAACTCTGCTGCGCAACAGCAGCTGGAAAAGAGAAGTGAGAATACGTGAGAGAAACAACTCTGCAGACACCAAGTTCGGTGAAGAAGGAGAGGGAGGAGGTGCTTTAGGTGCCAGTGCAGCCCGTGGTGAGCCCAAGGAGGTCCATGGGGGAAGAGATACACATTCTGCAGCCTGTGGAGGGCCCTACGCTGGAGCAGGTGGATGCCTGAAGGAGCCTGTGACCCTGTGGGAAGCCCACACTGCAGCAGGCTCCTGGCAGGACCTGCAGATCCCTGGAAGGAGGAGCCCATACTGGAGTAGATTTTCTACCAGGACTTGTAACCCCGTGGGTGGGACCCCACCACGGAGCAGATGAAGGCAGTGAGGAGGAAGGAGCAGCAGAGACAATGTGTGATGAACAACTCCCCACAACCCCCATTCCCCGTCCCCCTGTGCTGCGTGGTGGGAGGGGGTAGAGAAACTAGCAGTGAAGTTGAGCCTGGGAAGAAGGGCAGCATGGGGGGAAGATGTTTTTAAATATTTTGTTTTTATTTCTCATTATCCTACTGATTTGATTGGCAAAAAATTAATTTCCCTGAGTTGAGTCTGTTTTGCCTGCAACAGTAACTGGTGAGTGATCCCTCCCTGTCCTTATCTTGACCCACAAGCCTTTCATCGTATTTTTCTCCCCCCCGACCAGTTGAGGAGGGGAAGTGGTAAGAACAGTTTGGTGGGCACCTGGTGTCCAGCCAGGGTCAACCCACCACAGGTGAACTCTCACAAAACTCCCCAGTGAGGCAGCAGTACCTGAGCCTTTTTCAAAGGAACAGAAGACTTCTCCACAAACTGTGAATCATAGAAATACAGAATGATTTGGGTTGGAAGGGACCTTAAAGATCATCTAGTTCCAACCCCCCTGCCATGGGCAGCGACACCTCCCACTAGACCAGGTTGCTCGAAGCCCCATCCAACCTCGCCTTGAACATCTCCAGGTATGGAGCATCCACAACTTCTCTGGGCAACCTGAAGGGTTATAGTTACATTAAGTCCCTCTCCATGTTCTAAATCAAGCAAAACAACATTTTCAATTCAGCTGCAATGCCAAATTGGAGGCAACCTCTTCCCCCTCCTTCCTCTCTCCCTCTTTATGGTCTTGCAGAAGACAGTAAACTTTATGAGGCACTTGAGAGCCTCTCTTGTGTGTATAATGCTTACAGTACCGCTGAGAGCCACTAGCACTGAGAAGATAAGCTATTATCAGCATTAGCAAGGTGGGGTAAACCATAGTTAATAGGTTAGTAGAGCACTCCAAGCAGATGTGACTGGGAAGTGGTGATGTTTCATGTGTACCACGCTCAAAAGACAACGTGTTTCATGGAATAGCAGCTTCAGTGCTAGCTACCAGCATCAGGCCTGCAAGGAAGAAACGTTTCATTGATCTCGACAGATAAAGAAATGGAGATACACTAAACCAAGGTAACTTGCGAGGTAGAGTTTCTCCAAGTATGCATGCACATCTTTTCTTTTCTCCCCAGAAGGCATGCTAGGGAACATTAAGGACCCTTTCCCCAAATCACGTTTTTAATTTTGCAGTCAACCAATGACTACAGGCAGACAGGGAATGAATGCAGGACTGACTGACAAGCTCATACCGCATTTATTTATGCTCCAAAAGTCAGAAATACTTGAACAGTGCTGCTTTTTTCTTTTTTTTTTTAACTCCTTCCCTTGCCCTGAAGTGTTTAATTCTCCATCACAGATGCTGAGAGAATGCCAAAAGTATGGTTTAGCTGCAAACCTCCCAAGTACTGGAGAGCTTTGAAAAGAAATGGCAAACAACACGAAGGTGAGAACATCACAGGACACCTATAACTGAAAGATACATGGATCCTGGAGAGATGATTAGGCCCTTTTTTTGTTTGTTCCTTCGTTTGGTTTTTAAACAGCTCTGGTAAAACAGTTTTGCAGGTAAGTAACAAGTTTACACTTTAAGAGCTGACATAGACACATGTCTCTCAGTTGACAGACAGTCGAGCCATCTGCTTTGTGTCCACGGCAGACAAATCCATTTTCACAGTCCACACTGAGTCTAAGTGGCAGCACTCAAAGTACTTGACCACACTGTAACATGAAGGAACAGCACCTAATTACTTAATAGGAGAAAGAGCAGCAAGCACCTGAAGCCTATTGATCACCGTAAACATGTTCCAGCTGCACGTAAACACTTGTTATAGGAAAGGGCAGACTGGCCATAGCACAACAGAAGTAGTAGCTTTTGGGAGGCACATGAAAAAAGCAGTACTAAAGAAAAGAGGTGAAAGAGGAGTTAAACTTGATACAGCATTTAAGCTGAAGAGAAAAATACTCCTCAAATGCTGAGTAGGTGCACCACAGAAATCATTGTTAGGACCAGTCTTTTCCAACTACTACTAATACAGAAAAGCAAATACAAAGGACTTAATTAAACTTGACCATGAAGCTATAAATAGTAGAGTGCTGCAAGTACACAGGCAGAAGAGTAACTCGTTACGCAATTATGCAGTACATTCCCAGCATGTACAGAGTTTAAATCAAGTTGTAATTTATACCCATCAGTAAAGTGCATGTTGATTCCTTAGGAATATTTTGGAAAAGCAGCAAAGCCAAAAAGAGAAAGGACAGTAAGGAAGGGAAGCAGAGGGGAAAATCAGGCAGCTTTATAAAGAAAATACAAACAAATGTACTGACAACTAGTACTTTATAACTTCTGAGTTCCTTGTTAAGCACAGATACACTTGTGAACTCTGTCTCTTAAATTCCCTTTCCTAATATCTGACTTAGAGTATCTTTTGGTGTCAAATTACCAAATTTCAGAAGTACCCTAATCCCAATATAGTGACCCAATGTACGTGATGATAAAATGGTTTGATTATCTTTCAATACGAATACATCAAATATTTCATTTAAACTTATTTTACCAAAACATCCAAAGTACAAAAAGGACTCCTTCCCTTACATAATATTTTAAGAAGAAAAAACAACAAACAGCTTTAAAAATAATCTGTATTACTACTCTGTGAAGTACTCCCAGTTAGAAAAACCATTGCATTATTGGGTACCATTTTTGCTTGTATAATAATTAACCAAAACCTCTGCTGTACTGCCTATTCAAATATGGTTTGAACAGTATAACTGTAAACTTATTAATAAAATCAACAGAAACACTCTAATAGTATTTGCAAGAGATGGTTATCACTAGATGAAGCAGTCAGAATTCAAGGTTTCAAACACTGGAAGAGGCAGGTGGGCTAAGTTAACTTTTTAAGCATACCCACAGGCTAAAACCACCTACCATAACTTTGTATAACTAAAGTCACATTGCAGGAGTGACCAGAAAATGAAGAATCACAGAAGCAGGGAATTTGTCCAATCTGTTCTCTTCTCCAGCATTTTATAAGCTCATGCCTCCTATTTTTGTGATTTGGTTATTTTAAAAGCAACTCACCATGAATTTCAGCTTATTTATCTCCTGCAGAAATCCTCTTGGGCTGTCAGCCTCAGCACATTATGTTGATGAAACTGGAGGTCTCTGTTGCTTTCTGAAATTTCATTAGACTGCTAACAGACTTCTCTAGATGTTTACTAAGCTTACAGAAAAGTGATTTTTCAGTCTCTTCATTGTTTTCTTAGAAACCCAGAGAAGCCACTAGTCCTAAGGGAGGACTTAACAGCACGATAAAGAACTTTATCTATGGCAGAGCACAAGAAAAATACCACATTGTTTATTATTATTTCTTATTTATATTGCTCTGAGTCATGTATGCAAAATTTTAGAGAAATAAGTAAATGGGATGATGGACAGAGAGAGAGATGGAAACACAGAAGACTACTTTATCTGCCTACATGTATGCATATGTTCCCAGCACTGAGTGCAAGACTATGCTACTGTCTTCATGATAGCAGTTTATTATAGTATTATGTCGCTTTCTGGGCCAAACATTTAAAAAGGCAAATGAATCAAGGGTATGACTTGCATTGCCCAGACCGTTACCCACATACAGATTCAGTCGAGATCGCATCTCAGTGAACGTAGCTCCCCAGAATAGTAATTACAGTTAAATGCGAGCAGATTAATCAGAGGGCTCCGGCCGACTCCGAGAAACGGAGACGAGGAGAGCTAGATTTGGAATACTTTTAGTGTATTGTACCCACATGTTGAGAAACTAATACCACGCGTACCAGTACACTTTCCCGTGGCCCTTCCCCAACACTCCTACCTAAAGGAAAAGGGCTGATCTGCTTGTGACCTGACGATTTCTCATTCTCCTCAAAGAACTATGACAAAGGTTTTCCAACATAGTTAATGTCAAACAAGTTAAACTGCTGGAGCGTGCATGCATGCACACACCTGTGCATACATTTGCTGAGCTGAAAAGCACTTATTGACTAGTCCATCATGCAGAGATGATGGGAAGTGGATCCTACATATCAGCAGTTTAACAGTAAACTTCAACTGCAGACGATTAAAGAATTGTTCACAATTCAAAACAAGAAGTTCAGAACAAACGTAATCTCATGATAATTAGGCTTAATTTTGTGAAGTGAGAAAAAGGACGAGTTCAAAAAAATCCAGCTCTTTCCCTCCTGTTTACATGCAATGCATGTAAATGCTTTCACTCACTCTCTGTGTACATGTCAGTATCTCTCTATACATCATGACAAGAGCAATGTAAAAACAGGATACAAAAATAAAATATCATTGCATGATATTTTGTTTCTACACACTATACTGTGGAGTGACTAGATAGATATTTGGTGTATTCTATCTTTGTAAGCAGTAACTGAGTTACTGTCCTTGAAAGGGTTTTAATTAGAAACATAGCACCTTGAAAAAGAAATTAAGAGAGCCAAAAAGCCGGCAACATTTGCATCCTGCTGATGACTTTGCCTGAAGGTTAATGCATAGCCCTTGCCAAGTATGGCTGCTATGTAACCAAATGAGAATTCAGTCCCACCTTTTATTCAAGGAAGGCACCTTCACATATTTTCAGTTTAAGGACGGCTTTGTTTCAAGACAGGGCTCTGAGCTGAACAGGATTTCAGTGTGCAAAATGTGTTTTGACTGCGTAACATCAATCTCCCCATGAAGTTGCAAATGCATCTGCTCTGCGCAATTCCTGCGCGTTAGCATACGACTTCAGAGTACGGAGAAGAGGGGAAGAAACTACAAAAAGCAAAGTTAGAGATGCCTTATTGTTTGATTCAATGTGGAAACAGTTATGAAAATGGTTGAAAAAACAGCATTATAGGTTCTGTTTGAAACAGAGGCCACTTGTATTTTCCTTACGTAGCCTACCTCCTTAACATTTAACTAGATGTGACTGAACTGTGGTTTACTTCACCACTTTAAAGGGATGTTTAACTTGAGCGATGATGTATCACACATTAGAGTAAAGGAAAACATAAACGGTGTTCAAGAACATTTTAATTATCCAAAAAGGCACAATAAAGGCAAAGATATTAAATTATAACCAAGCACTAGAACAGAAACATGTATAGCAAATTTAATATAAACAAATCACACGAAGAACATCACCTCTGAAGACTTACTCTGCATTGAACACAAATTTGTCTCTGTTTAAAGATACCATTGGTCTTAGTTCAAAATAATGAGGAAGAATAATACGGGATTTACAGCAAAGAATGGAAAGCTCTGTACAAACCAAATATGAGTCTTTTGTATATACAATACCTCAGCAAATATTTATTATCTAAATGGAACTGCCACACAAAGCATGTCATTGTGTGAGACAGTCAAGGCTTACCAAAAAATTTCATCATTGTTTAAAAGTACTAAATAAGTTGACCTAGGACTTTAAGTAAGAGTTAACATCCATAAACTCAAATTGGCAGATGATAACTCAATAGTGTAAGAAAGATTTCAGTAAGTCCTTCAAAAGCTGCCTGATCAAAAGAAAATGCTTTGCAAGAAAGATGCATCTTAAAGCCTCTGAACAGTCCTTAAGCTTAACCTCTGAAGCTGCTTAAGTCCTGTGTTTCTATATACTACATTTCTTAGCCGTAAATTCAGCTTAGCATTTTTATTGATTTTTCACCTTTTTTAAGGGAAAGAAACACTTCCTATGACTCAATTTCCCTCAATTTAGATAAAACTTAAAATTCATTTTACAGTTATTTTCCCCAGTTATCTTCAAATTTCCTATAGCATTAAAAATAATCCTTATAATTTCCATTCCTAGCCAAAAGAAGAGGGATTTATACAATTCAGATGCAAAGTAAGTGAAAAAACCCACACGTGAAATTATTAATTTATGACTGAGACATGATAGAAAACAACCTCCTATAAAATGTTATGTAAATGTGTAAGACTTATTACTGACGGATACGCATTCATACAGAAGTCTTCAAACTATTTCTCTGGGTAGTATTTCTCTTCTCAGCATCAATACGATGGAATAATTTCGGGTAGCACTTGAAGATTACAGGAAATAGCTCACATTTGTTAAATGTAATACTGCTACTTACACTCCGCTTTCCAGTGAAGATCTTTGAATAAAATGCTTCATTGCTTCAAACATACAGCTGCAACCATGTCATAAGTTTACTCCTCCTCCTGATTAGAAGGAATGGCAGGGGCAGCAAAACTGACAAGTCCCAAGATTTCAGAAAGTTTGGAGCATGGTACCTCCTACTACTCACCTTCCTTTCCTTTCTTCCCCGCTCAGTCATGAGTTATCTCCCGGTTACAAACCATCTGATAAATGAGGCGTCTGTCACCAGGTGGCCCACTGTGGCAACATGATGAGACGCTGTGCAACGTGCACCACTCATTTTGCTTTATAGCTAGTAGTTTTTCTGGGTCAAAGTTTTGCAATACAAATGAAACACTGCTTGTCTGCCTTTCACCTTTTTTGAAACACTAATTTTTGAATAAGCTGCATGGTTTCATAGGCTGCTTATCTCTGGTGTTCACCACCTTCAGCCCTCTTCATCCCATTCACTGAGCTCTTACAGTAAAATTGAAAGGTTTCCTTCTCATTATTTACAAAACTGTCAGCCCACTGTATTTATTCTCCCTTAATTACAGATTTTTATCATCTCCACCTTTGCCTCCAACCTCAGCACTCTTGAGTTCACCTCTCCTGTACCTCGCTGGATCTAGGCATTTAAGCCATTGTGTCCAAAACTCGGAAAAAATTCAAATTCCTTCTCACTCCTTCCAACTCTCTTCTCTTTATTGCTGTGCTTACGCATTCAGCTGACTGCAGTGGGATGGCCATGTACTCGGGTCTCTTCCTGAGGCACAATTAAAGAAATGCATTAGCATTCCCCACAAAGCCTCCCCTAGGAGAGATGTCCTTTTCCAAATCACCCTCTTGCTGCATATGCTATGTCCTAAGCACAACACTTGGTTTCCTTCCAACTTGCCTAGCTTACCTTCACAATAAAATGGCAAAGCACATGAAATAAACAGACTTGGGGAAAAAAACCCCAAACAACCAACCCTGACAATTATGCTTCCTTTCCGGATTAAACAAAGTGCTGCACCCTAAACGTGGCATTCATACTTCTCCTGCACCTTTAACACTGAGTAGAGCTTATTTACTACGTAGAGAGAAACAATTAGTCAGAGCCTATCAAGTTCTCAACTACGGATGTATGAAACAGGTGGACTCATCACATGTTCAAGTTAAAACACAGAGTTTTAAACATATTATTTACTGTATCTAAATAAAAGAAAAAATGGTAAACTAAGTTAATAATACAAAACTTCTACATACCTCATATTAAAAAAACACAAATCTACTACTTTCCAAGTTATTTCCTTTCTTTTACCTAGATAGCTGAATAACACTTGTAACAAGTGTTTTAATGAATAAATAAAAAATAAAACCATGTATGCACAAAGTCTAAATTTAACTTAACAGCTAAGTGGCAGATGGCACATCATGTGGTTACCCATCAATCTGCAGCATTGGCAAAAGGATTAATCTACAAATCCTGCTGCATAACCAGCATCAATATAGAAAGTATTTGCCTTCCTTCCCCACTCCCCCTTATTCTCTCCTCCTCCCCATCCCACACACACAAAAAAAAAAAAAAAAAATCCGTTCCTTAGGCAATGGTATTCCAGTAGGAAATTCTTGGACATTTACTCTATCTGTTTGCTTTTGGGCCCAGGCCAGTCCATTTTTAAGTGCAGCCCCATTTAACGTACAAACCATCTGAAGTTCCTATATTTGCCAAGATGTTTCCCTTCCAGGATTTCTCTTATGTATGAAGTTTCACATCTCTTTTATAATTCCAATCCACTATTCTTCCAAAGACGTAAACATAATCTCCACTGGTTTGCTTTAGGTGTTTTAGCTGCTTTCTCTCCCACTCCCAATTATTTTAAGTATTGGTATCAGCAGTTTCACCATAACTGATCTAAATGGAACAATTACCCCAAACCCCAGCAAATTATTTTTTCTTTGTCTTACTGTATATAAGCTCTAACTTACAGCATCTAAATAATTTTTTAAAAAGTTATTCCAAAAACAGTAAGGGCTGGGGTATTCGTATGCTCTCCAATCTGAGTGCACAGGAAAGATTCAATAGCTGGGGGGGAGCACAGGGGGGAGACAGTGACAAGCATATTTTTTTTTTTTTTCCCCCCACCATTTTTACCTCAAGCCCTGTAACTCTGTAACATAACATATAACACTCCAACCCCCTTCCTTCCAGGGAAAACAGAGGCTGTGACCTAGCAACTCAATCTATGCATTTTTACACTGAAACATAAAGATGCTGAAACACGCTGAACTGAACATCGCTGCTCTCTGTTACTTTGGTATTGGTTTTGTTTAGCAGGGAAAATATTTCATTTTAGGACTCTGTGCTACAACAACAATCACAGTGTACTTGTGAAAGCAATGGATGAAAACCACTGGTGCCAAAACCAACCACTTTGCTCCTTTCATTAAAAACACAGTTTTCTTCCTTTGGTAGGATTTGAAAGTGCTGTTGTGCAGCCCTAGAGACGGCAAATTTGGAGCACAACTGATGAATAATTACATGGGCTCAGGTTAAGTGTGCATTTTATTCACATGAGTGCTCCTTGTGGAACAAGAATGAGGCTTCCAGTTAGGCTTCCAGATGGGATTTGAGAAGAGGGGAAAACGTCAAGTCTTTGGAGGCTGATTGCCTAACTTTTCCAGAACTTAGAAGAAGAAATAACAGCAGATCACTGAAAATTAAAAAGCTTGTCTCAAATTAATAAGATAAATAGATGCACCATCATTTTATTCATCTATTAGCTCTCTTTAATGGTCTGAAATAAAATAACACCATCACCACCATCCTTTGAGATTCCATCCATTTGTGTTCCAGATTCTTAGTGGAATTGACTTCCTCTCAAAAAACATCTAATTTTTGTTGCACAGTTTTTAACACGCTTTTGCCTATAAACACTTACTTTGACCCATCATGAAAAAGCCAGCAATATGCATTTAGTTAAGAAAAGAGCATTAAAAGCTTTATTTTTCAGTATTAGTGCTGCTACACAGAGAATACCATAAACATTTTTTTCTATACTTATAGGCAGTTGAGCTGATCATCTTTTGAAGCAGAGAAATGGATTATGTGATTTCTAGAGATGTTATCATGTTCTCGCTTTATACTTCATCCAAACTAGCTCATTGTTAAAAATGCACATTTTTTTCAAATGCTCTAAATCTGTATTTTTACTCAATGTGGGTAGAAAAATTACTGTGCCGTAAGAAAGATTAGGGAGGATGCAGTGATCCAGATTTAAGGGCATCTGAACAAAAGGATCTCTGGGGACAGCAGCACTCTGCAGCATCCAGAACTTACCTGAATCTGATGATCTGGGATTCAGACTTTCATACTTCCAACATTAATATATCCTACTTCAGGGCTAAGTACCTCAAGTGGCAAGCAGTGCCTTATTTTCACTCCAAGTTGTACTTAGAACGAAACATTAATCTACTTCATAGCTCCTAAGCTTAAACTTGCTAGAGAAAGCTTTTGCTTACGCACAGCGGGACTGGGTCTACACTGGAAGGCAGCACGTGCGCAGGCAGCCGTCCGTCTGAAGCAGCAGCTGTCTCTCGGTGATCTGTGGGCACAGAATGCCTCCTCTACTCCAGCTGCATTTCTGCAAGTGGATGTTGTGCGCAGAAACTGTCCTGTAAGCTTTGACCTGACAACACTTCGATTTCTTACTTGGTCAGTATTTTGAAGCAGTCCAAAACCCACATGCATGCTTTTACCTTTACGAAAGCTATGAAAACCATTACACTGAAGAAAAGGTTGGGGACCGTTGTAAGCAATGTATATATTTTCATTAATACAAGCAGTATGGTCAACGAATATCAATGGTGAGAAGAAATACAACTAAAAAAAAAAAAAAAGAAAAAAAAAGAAAAAGAGTTGCAAGGCCATACCAGCATTACTAAAAAGTGCTGCTTCCTAAAATTCAGCTTCTGTGCCAAAACAGACAGCCTTTTTTTAAGTTTGGTTTTAACTAACAGGATGCCAGGAGATTTGTCATTCA
The DNA here is from genome assembly GCA_013398915.1 of Dromas ardeola. NCBI lineage: Eukaryota > Metazoa > Chordata > Aves > Charadriiformes > Dromadidae > Dromas > Dromas ardeola. The sequence continues at coordinate 121,491 of VYZM01016289.1, read as the reverse complement.
AAACAGTTGTGTATTTATAATCACTAACATTGCATCAGAAAAGTTTCACTTTCTACAGTAATTCAGCCAGCCTACAACAGACTCGCATGCTTTCAGCGCTGCAGCTCTCTACTCAGATTAAGAGCTAGACATCAGAATAAAAATGAAGTCACGTGGACATCAGCATAACAGTCACTGCAAGCTGCTATTGAAATCCCTTCTTCCCCTGTTACAAGGACTAAGAGCAAAGGAGTACACAGACTACAGGAAACATTATAGAAATTACGTTCTTAAACAAGGGGCACTTCTGCAGACTGCAGGCAGTGCAGAATTGAAATTGTCATACATAACCTGGCCTTACCCCCCTCCACCCTCTTGCTTTATAGATTATGGACATGCAATACTACATCAGAGATAAAACAAGTGGGATAACTTGGGGACGCTTGGTTAAGACATGAATCGTGTCTCAACACAGCTCCAAAATAAAGCAATGAATTTTGAATTCACAAGTGACTTTGTAAATGGAGCTGTAAAAAGAGTATTCTTCCAGAAAGCTGGTACTCTGGTTAGACCTGGAAAACTTGAGGGTAGAACTTCTACAGAGACCAGTATCTGAGTCCATCTCTCAGCCGTGCTCTGCTTCACAGAGTTACGAAGGAGCAAGTAGGGGATCTCTACTTCTTCCCCATTGCTACCACCAGCAGTGTGCTCCCTAGATTCAATTCCTCATCTTCCCTCTACTCTGGACCTCCCTGCATCTCAACTGAAGACGGGCAGGTCCCTGGAAAACAAAAAAGCAGAAAACAAAAGGAGAACCAGTTGCCCAGCAGCATTTCAGTATTTCCAATAAACTTTCTCTGCACATCACTTCCCCCTACACCCTTCAAGAGGAATTTTACTGCACTCCATTTGCTGTCATGACTTCCTCAAAAATAATGTAAGAAATTCACTTCCTAAAAGCGTTAACTCTTCATGTAATAAATTTCACAGCCTTAGGGATGAGTACTCTTCACATGCTGGAAGGGTACAATGGGCTTTCAGTTAATTTTAACTCTGCATCAGTGCTCTCTTTGGAAAGTTTTTGTCAGATGTTTCTGTATTACATGGTATTCTAGTTTTAAAAAGTTGCCTACAAATGGCAGCCTGCCTTATGGAAGATATATTTGCTCTAGTTACTACATATTTTTTACACATGGAAATAAATGACAGACAATCCTGAAGTATTTAACTTCACAAGCCAGAGTCTACTTTGATCTATGATTTTCTAGATACAGACTTTTCAAGTAAAGATTTCAAATATTAAATAGCACTAATTCCTGACATTTTCTTCTATCTATTGCCTTCTTGACAAAGGTGTATTCCCAAAGGAAACAGACAGAAATTACTCAAACTCCAGTAGTGCAAGCAACGCTGTAACTAATTTTTGCTGGATTTTTTGTTACAAATACAGTTCACAAAGGCATTTTATTTTGGCCTCAAGAACATGAATTCCATTTATGCATTTCCTTCCTTTTTCTGTCATAAAATCATAGAATCATTTAGGTTGGAAAAGACCCTTAAGACCATTGAGCCCGACCATTAACCTATCACTACCAAGTCCTTCACTAAACCATGCCCCTAAGCACCATGTCTACCTGTCTTTTAAATACCTCCAGGGATGGTGACTCAACCACTTCCCTGGGCAGCCTGTTCCAGTGCTTGACAACCCTTTTGGTGCAAAATTATTTCCTAATATCCAGTCTAAACCTCCCCTGGTGTAACTTGAGGCCATTTCCTCTTGTCCTGTCGCCTGTTACTTGGGAGAAGGCACTGACCCCCACCTCACTACAACCTCTTTTCAGGTAGTTGTAAGGTCTCCCCTCAGCCTCCTTTTCTCCAGGCTAAACAACGCCAGTTCCCTCAGCCGCTCCTCATCAGGCTTGAGTTCTAGGCCCCTCACCAGCTTCGTTGCCCTTCTCTGGACACACTCCAGCACCTCAACGTCTTTTTTGTGGTGAGGGGCCCAAAACTGAACACAGTACTCGAGGTGGGGCCTCACAAGTGCCGAGTACAGGGGCACAATCACTGCTGCAGTCCTGCTGGCATTTGTCTGCAGGAGTTGCATCTACTGGAAACATTACCTGGAGCAAGGTTTCTCTTAGTAGGGACTGCTATTGTTTCTTTCACAGAAGGACAAATCTCTACCAAAACCCATTAAGTCGGATGACCACGTGCCTCTTGACAGCTTTCCACACATACCCCCTGTGCCAGTGAAATGGTAAGCAGCCTGTCCTTCCTACTGCTGGCCACGAGCTTTTCAGCTCAATACAAATTGTCTCAGGGAGGCCAACACAATGTGCTCTCCCCCAGTGTCATGCTTCATTTTGTTCTTTTTCATGTTGAAGTGTCAGACAAAGAAAAATCACTTTGATGGGGGAGTTTCTCTCAGCTCTTTGCACAGGGAAAAAACATCAATGAGGAACTACAAGAAAGCACGAGATCAGCATGCTAGTGCATTTGCCACAACTGACCTTGCAGAATAGTTTTATGAAGAACAACAAATTTTAATTGTCCTTTTCCATCCTGGGGAAAGAGTTCTTTTAAGAAGGGCTTATTGTACTCAGTAAGAAAACTTGTGCTGCCAGAGGCAGAGTCTGGTGAGCGGCATTTTCTTGTTTCACCTCCCATAAAGGTCTCCCACCCAGCCACAGAAGGCAGCAGTGGCTGCTCCTTAGGAGGCCAGCACTCAAATGCAGCTCTGTGAAGCCAGGGGAAAGCCCGGTGTTTCGCAGGATGGCTCCCTCCCTATTCATGGTGTCTCAGTAACCTGCCTCAAGGCCACTTTGTGTTTCTGCTTCTCCATCGCTCCATGTGCAGAACTCTCCCTTTCGAATCAGAGTCCTGCTGTCCCTCTACCCCACAGTGTTTCTGGAACTATTTTGGCTGCTCAGTCAATTTCACCAAGTACTGAAATGCTGGGTGCCAGAAAACATTGCCCTCTTTCAGCACTGATCGGGAGCTGGTGGAGCAACCATCACTCCCAGTGGAGGGCGTTGTCCTGAGGCAGGGCTCTCCACCGGCAGCAGGGAGATGATGTGCAGAAGGGGTCGGTACCACCTTTGAATCATTCCTTCCCACCAGAGCAACCGCAGACAGCCCAGCATGCACTGAGGAACACAACCAAGCATTCAGCCAGCGAGGGACGAGTATCCTGCAGGCAGCACTCCATAGGCACTACTGCCCCAGTGAGACCATGGCCCTTGGCACCAGGGCAGCATGCACCTCCCAGAATAGAGGGAACATCTCTATCATTAACGTAGTTCAAGGGTATGGTGCCAAAAACCAAAGCCCATTTGCCCAAGAGAACATGTCAGGGTCCCCAAAACATCTTGGTTTCTTCCATTGCCCTTGCCTACCTCGCACTTGGAGGAAGAGCCTCACAACATATCCGGAAGGCAAGTGTGCTGGTGTGCAAACAGTGTTCTGGATGGACTGCAGTCCATCACTGCAGGAAAGACTATTTTGTTGTGGCAACCTGTGGGGTACATCCACTGTGACCAGTCGCGAGCAATATGTGGCATACTCCTCAGCAGTCACAAAATAATTTAACAAAAGCCACTTGTGGTCTCAGTAGCCTGCCCAGAAAACATGGTGTCACCCAAGTTTGCATCTGCAAAGCAACAGTCGCGTGGCAGAGTCCCTCTTCCCTCACAGGTCAGACATTTCTCTCAAATTCACAGCAAGAGAGGCTTTGGCATCACAGCTTCCTCACCGCTGAACATCAACAATGTGCTGGAAGGAAAACAAGTTCTGGAAAAGAAAAACAAAACTAAAAAAACCAAAAAGGACTGCCAGAAATGGAAAAGTGCTAGGTCACCGAATAAAGACAGCTCCCTTCCTATTTCCTACAGTGACACCAGTGAAATTTCTCTAGCAATTAATGAGTTTGCACAGGTGTTACTCCAAGTGTAACCATAAGACTGTCTAGCTGGCAGAAGCACCACTGAAGTGATAGTGTGTTAGTGGCAACAGAAAGAAGAGAGCAGAGCTCATCTGCCACAACACACAATAACTACTGCGGGGCTGGCAGTCAAAAATCAACTTGTAGGCTTGACATGGAAATCTGTCAAATGGAACAGGGAAACCCCAAACACCTCCCACCTGAAACCATGCAATCACACCCAAAGAGTCAGAAAAGCTTCTGAATTACTTTTCATTATCTTGGCAACAACAACGGACACACCCAGTGAGCCTTAGCTCTTTTATAACACCTCTCAGGCTTAAATTCGCTATCTGTCTCAATGCGCTCATTAGGCACAACTTAAAATATTTAATGGTCTTTGTGAAAGCTTTCTCAAAGCATCAGAGAAAGTTTATCTCAAGCTTTGTCTCAAAGAACATTTGAGTAAACAAGCTGAAATCCTGATAGGTGTGTGGGTTCAGGCTTCCACTGGGTAGAGAACAGGGTAAGCACAGGCATTGCTGGCAAGCAGCCAGACCCAACCTTTGTCAGAGATGCAGGTGTAAACCGTCTTCACAGTGAGTACAAACTCCTCCCAACCAAGGTTCCTCCAAAACCCACGTCCTTTTGGAAGGCCTGACACACTAATGGCTGCACTGGGGAAAAGTTACCATGCAGCTGTAAACAACCCTGCATGCAACCATTTCACCACGCTGCTGCAAGACGACGGTTTATCAGAGATGGAAACGTGGTGATAACATGAAACTAGATGACAGAACACTTGAAGCGGCACCCACATGAAAGATAAAGTGATCTTTGCTGAGCGGGCTGTAGACGCTACCACTTGCACTACCTAAGCACAAACACAGCTTTCTTCTCATGACCGCAAATACAGCAGGTACTGGAATTACAGTGAGCACAAGGGACACTGCCCTCTTCCAAAGAGGTTACAGAAAACCCACAACCATGTGGAAATCAGACCGCCACCAAGAAATAGTCACTGTTTCTGCCCTCACGTGATTTTCCATGCTATAATGCTGAAACTCTTTTCCCCATCTGCCACATGACTAACAGAAGAAATAACCTTCAGTCAACACAACAAGGGTAGCATAAAAAAGACCAACACTGAACTCTAAAAATAAAAGCAGGGAAGGTAGCGGCTTTTTTTGAGTCCTAAAGCTCTGTTACAAAGTTAGAGCCTATTAAACAAACATCTTAAGTAAATCAGGAGAGTGCATAAAATTACTTCAAAAAGCAGTATTATGAAGAACAACAACAGGAGACTTGTGTATGCAATTTATTATCAATTTATACTTTTCTCCATGCACAGTCTTCCCAAAATAGTATTTTTCCCTAATTCAGTTTAATTAATTTTCACATTAACTTCATATACTTTACACACATTTGTTGGGCTGGATTGCTAGCAAGGTAGCAATTCTGCAGCATAAGGCACTGCAAAAAGGGCCCCTAACATGGTCCTCCTCTGTCCCAATGTGAAGCTGGTTCAAGAAAGTGTCTGTGTACACATTACCTACCCTCCTGCACGCCCAACTACTTTTTCCTTGTCCCAACTACTTGCTGTCACACCTCTTCTTCAACTGGTCTCACAAAATCATAATTTTCTGCTAACCATTAATGCTCAATGATCCAGTTTAAAAGACAATTTAAAAAAAAAAAAAAAGTGTTCACAAAAGTCATGGAGGAATGTGCTACAAGATGTCCTAGGATGAGATGGCAATGAGCTGACATTCTTCAATCCAAGGTTGCCTTGTATCCTGCAACTAGACTTGCAGGAGAGACTTAGAAAAGTGGGCAGACTATAACATGAATGTATCAGAGACTGTTTTCAACTTCTTTTATACCATGTTTTTATGAACAAAAAAAGTCTGTTTGCAAATACTTATGGAGTTCTTGTTTTTCACTCCTCCTGTTTTCATTTGTGATCGAAAACCTCTCACATAAGTCTACTGTTTGGGCAGCTATATCCCAGTCACTAACATTAGCTAGAGAAGTCAGAGAAAATATTTTGGGGGTAACATATGAGAGCCTTTTGTTTTGGTTTTGCTTCTCAGCAATTAGTAGTTACTCAGCTTAATTTTCTGAAATTTCAATTCCTTTAAGATGCTCCACCACAGACAAAGATGAGGTTATTTGTCATGCAGTATGATGTGACTAAGGAGAGATTTACTAGGACTTACGCGGGGTTCAGTCAAAAGCTCCAGTACTTTTCCGCAATGCTCAGTTTCTTCCAACTACAGAAAATTAATTACTGTCAGGTTAAGAAACAAAGCTGAAATAAATTATAGATAGTTCACTACATTTGGGATACTATTCTGGAAACATCAAATCTGATTTCTATATAGGGCAGTTACAGAGATGGATTACCTAAAATGAAACAGAAGCTCACTGGCAAAACAGGTCAGAAAATTTTCCCTGTAGATCATTTCCTCCCTGAATTATGAAGTTGAGCGGATAGAATTGAAAAGACTACACTTTGTTACCCTAACTTCCAGCAGTAGCACCAAAACACCTATGTTAAAAAGTGCAAAGTTAAGGACAAACATCTTCAGTAGTGTTCACTGCCGGCAAACTACATCCAAATTTCACAGAAAACAAACAGAAGGGTCACATTGCAATGGTTGTGGAGGTCACTTCACGTGAGCAGAATGGTCAAAACCCGCGGTTGACCCTTTAACCTAAAATCCAGTAGAAATGCTTCCAGTATAATAAATATACTGCTTTACCATCTAGTCATCTCATCCCAGAAAAGTATCAGTCTGCAGCCTGGACGCTTGGGAATTTCATCAGGAAGGTCTGTACGGACAGTGACGTTGTACGCAGGACCAACTCTGGTGTCTCCAATGAAAAAGAGTAATTAATTCAACTGTTGCTTCATTATGAGCAGATAAAAAGGCCATGTTACAGCCCTGTCTCTGAAACAGTTCTTCATTCAGGTTCAGAGTAACCTCCTTTAGCCTAAAATGCGAAAGACTGCACCTAAAAGAGCTTAAAAGCAACGCAGCTACTGCAAATGGCAAGGAAGAGACACTTGAAGGTGAAAAACACTAAGTCATTTACACTAATTATTTTCTCAGTATCTTCCTACCTTATGTAAAAACACAGTTACCTTACAATTTTCAGAATAAAAATTCTAAATAGCTACAGAGAAATGAAACTTTCCATCACAGCTACATATGCATAAGCAAGATAAATAATAATTAGCAATGTTAATTAAGATGGATACAAAAATTCACTGTAAGATGTCTTCTGATACGCATGATCCCAGCTTCACTCTCATTTCATGACTGATGAAGTAACAGTATTCCACTAACTTTCGGCTAAAACAGCTATGACTGCATAAAAAAAACCCAAAACACAAAAACCAGCGGATGAGAATTCACCATGTATCAAGGTGAGCTTGTTACCACACAACACAACTTACTGAAGCAGGTGACGCAGTCAGGACAAAGACAGGCTACGAGCACATCACAAATGAAGGTGATGCTTTCAGACTAAAAATGAAGACGTTGCCATTCTTTCATGACTATGAACATCCTGTAAAATCCCAGGTTCTGGGTGTTTATTAAATGATTAAGGACAGCATGGTGCATTTTGACACTCTTGAGATAAAGGCAAGAAAAAAACCCAACAGGAAACAGGCAGCGAGTATCGTGTTGAGACTGAATAGTTGGCAAGGACAAAAAGCAAGTGTAAACAAAGACAATACCCAAGACACAGATCAGAATGCAGTGATATATTGTGTCTGACGGCATATAGAAACAACCGAACCTTGATACAACCAGGAAGAAAGAGAAGGGAAAATAAAGGGTGGAAAACAATTGATCTAAACCAAGCTACACATATAAAAAAGCTGTCAAATGTATTTAACAACCTGGTCTGAGCTTTATAAACATTAAGCAGCCTTTCTCTGTGCAACCTTGAAACACGGGGAAGCTACTGAAAAGATAAGGTGAGCAGCAGCACTCCAGGAAGCGCCTGACGCTTGCAGCTCTGCTTCACTTCTGTTAGAGTAAGCACCCCATTCCACACTGCACAAGGACACAACCATTAAATACACATGCTGTAAAACTAGAGTAAACTTGCTCTCATTCCGCTATAAGGCTACATGGTGCATCTGATAACTACGCATTATCTGCAACCTCCATGCGAGTACCTGCCACCAAAGCACACACGTGCACATTTTATAACCACCAGAGTGACATTTACCATATCCATAAAGCTCATCCCTTTCCCTAAAGGATGGATTCAATTCTCAGTTCAAGAAGCACCACATCACATTACGTTATCTTGCCTTTTCTAGTGTTTCAGCTCTAACTGTAGCTGAGAAACTGTTTCTGCAAGATACCTCTTTTTTTTGACATCAGAGTTTGTCATTCCTTAGAACATATGAAAAACCACCAGCACATAAACACTATTAAAGATAACGTTACTTAGTAGATATAAGAAAGCTGTGTTCAAGTGAGACAGCTCAAGAAGTTTTTAAAAATACATAATCCCCTCAAATGAGCCAGAGAATTGGGTGAGGGAACAGAACTTTATTAAAGCCATTTTATGCAGCTGACTAAATACAGGACCTCTCAAAACACGCCAATTACAATACAATCTATCTGTGGGGTAAAAATGGAAGAAAAAACAAACACAGAAACCCAAATACCATACATCCTGTATGTCCCCACAAACAGGCACACAAAGTCTTTTTCCTCTTCCCCTCCACCCTTGTTTTTAAGAAAAAAAGCGAGTAAGCGACCTCACAAATATGTTCTTATTTGCTTTTACCTCTCCTTACCTGCAAAAGACCTGCTACAGAGGACTTACGGCTGTATGGTCAAAGACCTTGGGCCATTAAAACTTTACAGTATAAATTACAGACCAATAGGATTGCATAAAAAGAATAATATTAGTTTGAAAAGACACCCTTGACAACACATGGCATATAGTACACATGCGACATTTGAAAGGGCAGTCACCTTTTTTTCTCCCCTAGCTTTTTTTTTTTTTTTTTTAAAAGAATTAACGAAAAATAGGGATAATTATTC
>VYZM01016289.1:96748-112460 GCA_013398915.1 Dromas ardeola | reverse complement strand
TTAAAAGAAGTTACGAAAAAATAGGATCACTAATACTGGAACACACAAACAAACAACAACAACAACAAAAAAATCAATGTAGTCTGCATTCTAATTTTCAACTGAGAGTCAGAAGAGGTCTCCCCCTTCAGCCTTCTTTTTCTCCTCAAAAAACAGGGGCATGATGACAGCATGAAGGACACTACTCAGCACTACAACAGATGAGCTTTGAATTCATCAGGAGTTGCACGGTGATAGAGAAGTCTCCTACAGAAGCACAATCATTCCTCCAGGAAAAGACAAAAATTAATAGCTCACAATTAATTTATTTAGCTAAGGAATCCAACAGCAGCTAGGAAACTCTGATGTTTTTCCTTGCACCATACTTTGCAGACCATTAACTTCAATAATCTTAAAAACTTCGCACTTGATACTGAAGGTCTTTCTTATTAACAAGTGGATTTTTTCTGTCACTATTTTAGTCCGTAGGCCAGAAGAACTCCCGCACCCCCACTTAATTTGGGACTTGTTTTAGTACAGACCGACATACACAAGGAACTCAGAAACAACTTCCATCTGCCTCACAAAGGAGCTAGAGAAAACACTTCTTTGCTTGACTCATTAATGTTACCATTATGCACAGCTTAAACCAGAAGTGTAAGAGGGTTTTCACAGCGTAGCCCCGCATTCATTGCTGTAACGAATGACAGCAGGAAACGCAGGTTTCAACAGATGTAGGATTCGCTCTGGGGCAGCCTAGAGCTTCAGGTTTTTGAGAGGTGACCCTCCCAAAGTGTGAGCATACAGACAAGAGCCAGTCACACTCCCTCTCTTCCCACCATGTTTGCTTGCTTCTGTGCTTTGAAGGTTTTCAGAACAAGGTGGCTAATACCTATCAGTGCTTTGTCTTCTGGTCTTTTATTATTTACCAGTTTCCACATCATCGGAGCATTTCTAATTTACACTATGCCTGCACATAAGGCTTCTAAGGAACAACATGCAGGAACACACGCACAGATATTTTTCATTTGGGGAAAGTACAGACGACTCATTCAATCAGGCACAGATTCAAGAGCTCGCCTCTTTCTTAAGTGCCATGCAGCATGAAGGAGAAGGGTTTTCAAGAAGAAAAGGTGACACTGACAATGGTATTTCAGACAATGAAAGAAAAAGAAAGGAGGGATCTTGCAGCTGCTAAATCCTCCACAGACAGCACCAGTGCACAGCCCTCCCGCCCATCAATGTGGTCATCTTCTTTCAAAGGAGCACATGACTTTAAAGAAGTTATGACCACAGGGTTAGCAGACAATATATGGGATTTCTCTGTGATCATACTCTGCTAAGCAATTAGGTCAAACTGTGCTCTTGAAAATTAGTTTAGCACAGCTGAAGGTCAAGGAATGAAAGCATGCGCGGGAGGAGATGAGGCAGAAAAGGAGTTGAAAGATTTATTTTAACTCTCAAACACGTACAAAGCCCTTGCCAGAAAGAGGAGTTGTGCTGTTGCTAGAACTTTATAGTGTATGAAAGGAACATTCTTGGCGCTGAGAAAAACTGGCATCTGTGTACAAATAGAAAAAGTGTTGTTCCAAGTTACAAGCTGTACACAGAAACAAAAAGGAACTCCTTTACATCAACGTGCTCACCAGTACTGTCTTGTTCATTTTAAATTACACTTTTGTCAATGGATTGATGTGGCTTAACAGTCAGGTAAATAAGCAGATTTTTGTTGCTGTTAACCAGAACAAAGAGATATTACATGCTTTTATTAAAGACAGAGTTCTGTAATTCTGTTTTTTTTTTTTAAATAGATTCTCTTGCATGAGCAGGAATTCTGATGTCAGATTTTTTTTCTATTCACATTTGGGTTTTGGAATGCAAATTTGAATGAATAAAGTACTCTGGGTCTTCGTTGGCAGCAGATGTTCAGAAGAGAAGGCACACTGAAAAAGCTGGAAGCATTACTGAAGGCTTGATGATTCTGTCCTCCTGGATACCCATGAATTACTGCAGATACAAAACAAAGACATACTAACAACTTTACAGATTGCTATAAGAAGTTAACTGAATTATTTAAGTCTGAAAGTAGACAAGCAAAGACTAAATTCTCTTGCCTGCTCTTTATAGTGCTTTGAATGGTTAGAATAGGTGGGTGAGAGGCAAACACCAGACAGGCACAGACAAAACCTTCCCTGCTTCCTGTATGCATATAAACAATTCAGCTCTGTCCTCAGTTTCATATTATCTATCCAGCATTCACTTGTACAGTCTGGGTAACACCAGACATGTGTGCTTGTCACTGTGCCAGTAGACGAGACAAGAAATGCAAGTTATCAACATCACTGAAACTTTATACAAGAGGCTGAGCAATAGCCAGACGCTAATTTATTTTTTTTTCTGCTCTCTGATCCAGTTATTGCCTAGGCAGAAATAGCACTTACAACATTATCGGGGGTGTGTGTGTGTGTGTAATAAATTCAGGTTGTTGGCTATTCTTTTGTAAGCAAAAGCATAATATCTAAATGCTGTGACTTGCTCTCTTTAGGAGCTCTAAAACTTCTCACTGCTCAAGAGAAAAATGGGTTTTCATGGTCGCTTGTTGAGAATTCATTTTACCGTATGATCGCTTTTCACTTTTAAATTTCATCTAATATAGTTCAATGTGAGATGGCCTAAGTGCACAGGTATTATACGTACCATTTGAAAACTTTAAACAGTCTTCTCCATGGTATGCTCAATCCCTTTTTTTTTTTAATTTTTATTTTTAATATGAGACTAAGCCATACTACAAAGCTTAAGAGCTCCTAGCTTCCTAGTATACAGGCAACAGCAGTGCTAAACCACACCTTCACATTCTCACTGTCTCTCTCATACGTACTCTACAGTTCACAAAACACTGTGAAGTGACAGACTGACCAAATCTGGGTATTCTGTGGTTCCCTCTCAATGAACACTTCCAAGTCACTGATCTTTGACATGTGCATTGATAACACTGTAACAATAGGGAAAAGGTACTGACCTATTCTAGGGGACTTTGGAGCTGGTTCTTTGTCAATATGCAGTGGAAAAAAAAATTCACTAAATGTGGTGTCACACATTTATTACATATCACATGTTAAGCATAAGATGTACACAGCTAGTACGAAAGTGACCTCAGTCTAACACACATGTATCATTCTTGTAAAACTTGGAGATGGTAAAAACAAAACAAAAAAGTCACAATGTGAGAAGGTCCCATGCCTCAAGACCCTTAACACAAGCACTTATACTTAAGTGATTGTCAAACTACAGAATGCAAGGAACTAGGTATTATCTTGTTTGCCGAAGCAAGTACTCAAGAAAATGCTTCAGACAGAAGTCTACTCATAGACACAGTAGTTTAAAATACCAATGTGGAGTCCATGCCGAGATGTAGTGGTATTTAAAGTATAAACTGGAGGAATATGTACGGCTTGTAAAACTTCCAAAGCAGCTGGATGTCAGCCATTTCTTATTAATGATGCTTAGGCTGGAGCTTGCTCAAACCCATTTGGTCTGAACACATGTACATCTGCTAATGCCTTTTCAGAAATCATATTATAATGTGAAAAGCAGAGTATTCACACTTGTAAACGGTTCATGTACTAACTACATCTATGATGGAAAGGGAAAAGCCAGAAAGAAGGTGGGGTAATGCAGAGAAGTGCAGAGGTTTTCAAGCAAAGTGCTACCCTTACTGCCATTTATGGTATTAAAAAGGAGCTTGCACATACAGGTACTTAAAGGATCAATACCTAAGTACATAGCCATATAAATAAAGAACGTAATATACCATGCCAGTACTTAATGCCAGTGTTTGAGTCTTAATGCTTCTATTGTTCTTTAGTACTTCATTTCCCCCCTTCGTTTGGGCTTTTCATGACATTTATAAGCCAGCTCAGCAATTAACATTAAATCATAAGTTAGTCTTGCTAAATATTAAAAGATGTACATGAAGTACATATGACTCAGCACATAAAAGCTCAGTCATCACTTACTCAGAAAGTCTTAAACCAGGATCCTGGGCTGAATATTAAAACATATGAGCAGAACAAGTATTTGATTTTAATGATGCTTAAGACTGTTGTTGCTGCTATTTCAAAATTAAGATGTTTTGAGTTTCCTGCTTCTCTTCTGTAGCAATGCGTTCTGAAGCATACCTAAGTACGTGTTTATCCTTCAGTTTGGGGAGAAGGAGTCTATTGATAATGTTTATCAGATCTCAAGTTATGCCATCCACTCCTTCATCACAATGAGCAGCTTCCCTTTATATTTCACCTTTTCAGAACATCCCTGTTTTATACTGTATAACCTATGATCTTAGTGAGCAATGACAATGTGCCTCTCGGCAGCATTTCTACGCAGATTTTGACTCTGGAAGATATCTACATTGAATGGCCACAAATGAAAATACACAAATGCATGACATTCACAGTACAGCTCCACCTGTTAGGTATGTAACACGATGCTAATGTAAGAAAATGTTGCTTTTTCAGTATATTTGAAAGGTCATTTAATGTGGTAATAGGGTATGGATCATTCACCAAACACTAGCTAGAAAAAGGCTAAAATCTTATTACTGAAAGCAGAAGTGAGGATGGACTGCAGAGCCCCAAACAGGTTATGACACAGCTTTCCCAAGAAATGACAGAGTTAAAGGTGAGGAATGGATTTCACCACGTTTCACTACTTCCATCAGGTACAATGAATCACTGTAAAATCCACAGGTATCTTACTAACCTTTCAGTACCAGAGCACAAGCAGAAACATACAACCTCAAGCTTATACTACACAGAAGATGTCAGAGTCATTTTTTGCGTGGGGAAATTTCTGGGTTTTCTCCTCCAATTATTAATTTGATGTTAACTAAATGCATAAGAAACTCAGCAAGCAATACACTCTATAAACACATCATTTAATTTAAGTCAAAAAATTTAAGGCAGTGATGAAAATACTGCTTTTCCTTGACTGAAGACAGCTTTTTAAGAAGACATGGCACTACAAACAAAGAACAGTTTGAGTCGCGTACACAAATCTCATACCAAGTGCCTTAGTAACTGTCCATATACATTATGGCTTTATGAGCTGCTATTTACAGACAAATAATTGCCCACTTCCCCAGCTCTTCAGCCTTTATCCACAGCTACTCACTCTCCCAGACCAACTCAGACACTTAGGAATTTAGAACATTTAAAAAAAAATATTCCAAGCTGTCCTCTCTGATCTCCACGCAGAGGATGGCTTGCCTGGCTACCCTACGGCTGCTGCCACAGGAAAACATACTCAGACTGTGCAGTCACGGACCTTGTTGTCCAGGGTTAATTAAGAGTGAGGTTTTGTTTCCCAGTTCAGAGCAGCACTTCCACGCGGTCTTAGCCTGCCACACCTGCACAGCACCGACGCAGAGCACACAGGGCACGGGCTTTACGGTGCGAGTTAGCAGACTGAGCCAGCAGCCGTCACAACCAGAGGCTTCCCCATCCCTCTGTCCGTGCATTCCTACGCCATGCCAGCGGCTGGCACTGGTACTTCCCCAATGTGGCCATGCTGACACAGTTCAGGGAGCTCAATCTGTAGTGCCCTCCTGCTTCCAAGGCTGTGCGCGGGATGGTGGCAGTGCCAGCACGGGGGAAGCAAAAGGAGAATGCAGCTCAGCAGGTGAGGAACAGGATCGTCCCGTTCACTAGCCCTCTCATTTGGCTGCCTTAGCCACCCTCTACAAATACGCTGGCAGGCAAGCAGGCAGGTAGGGCAGCACTGACCAGGAACTACCACACCCTTAGCACGGACAGTAATGTAAAGGTTTCTTTTTGAAGGAACAAAAGGGGCAGCAGAAGTGGACCAGCTTTATAAGATATAATCTGGAATGGTTTGTTCTCCAGTTAATGTTACAACTGGCAACAAAAGCAGGAAAAGCGATCCTTCTTTTAGGCAGGACTGCGAAATAAATAGTATCAGAAGGCTCTTTCAAATAAAAAGCAATGAGAAAAAGATGAGACATAAGGAACTAAGCCGTTCCCTGATGTGCTTTCCTTTCCCAGGGAATCAACAGCAATTCTGCGCAGATGGCCCTGCTCATGGAGATAATACTGCCAGAGAGATAATATACCAAAAAAGTCCTAACTTCCATACCAAAATGTTTGAAGTCTATGCTTGCAGAAAAAAACCCCACACAAACACACACACCAAAAAAAACACCCAAAACCCTCCAAGAAGATAAAGAAAGCAGAAGACGACAAGGTGAAATAGCCATCTCTGGGACTACATCAGCATCCTCTTAATTAAAACTAACAGGAGCCAAATGTCCCAATAAAGGAATAGGCGTCAGCAAGAAGAACGCTATCAAAAGAAAGCTAGTTTATTACTCCCATGTACTTTTTTTTTTTCCTCAGGAAATAATAAACTGACAGTTTTGTTGACAGAGCTATTGAAAGTGCTGAGTTCTTGGCCTCAAAGTTCTTAGATCCAAGTAAAGTACCCACTAATATTAAGTTCCTCTGTGGATAAAGAGGAAAAATCCCACACCTTAATCTCCGTTAAACTTGGCAGAATAATTTAGTTATAAACCATGCCAGAACAGAATACAATATTATCAATTAACAAAAGTTAGCTCCACCTAGTTATACCCACAAAACTAAGCAAAGTAAGCATCATACCAAATAACACACAGCACACAAAGTACATACGATTGTAAGCTTTAAGCATTGGCTTTCTTAGTCTCATTTAGAAATACAGGACCATCTCAGCAATGACGTCCAATCCTCTTAAGCAGCAGACAACCCTGCAACAGTGCACGAGACTAAAAATTTCAGAAAACAGAGAAAGAAGAGATGAGAGGCCCCACACTGCTTCTCTATAATCACAAGACCAAAGATTCCAGAAGATGAATGCCCTTTCTCTGTCCCGTAAAAGTAACAACTCCAAAACACCACAGCTTCAACAGACTATGTGACCTGGGGAAAACGTGCCTCTGCTATCAGTTCCCATGGCACATGATCAGGTACTTTAAGAACACTTCTACCTGCACACCCACCCAGTACCTCGGTCTTACAATGACTACTTCTGATATTTGAGCGAAAAATGAGGAAAGGGACAAGAGCCCAGAAGCACATACCAGACAGAAAGCAGGGATCCTCAACTAACTTGTGAGAACTTAGAAACACAGTATTAATTGCTCACAAATAAAGATACTGTGGAAAACAAATATTTCAGGTACACCAGTTCAGTTACTGGCTAACTTAGCATCCTGCTTAAGCAAGAAGCACGCAGACAGAACGCTACTGTCCAAAGCCATTTTTTTTTCCTTTCCAAAGCCTCACTTCTCTGCATAGTTCAGCAGAAAATTCAATTAAACTATACCATTCAATCAGGCCATATGCTCAGTTGTAATTTACATTCACTGTGAACTCTTCCAAGCTTTAGATATGTCCCCTTATGTTTGTGAGCACCCAGTAAGAGATATTTTTCTTTAGGTTAAGTACAGGCAAGACCATCTAAGCCTCCTAACAAACAAACGAACTTGCTCCTACAGGCAGACAACAGCGGGGAAGACTTGCTCTAGTCAAGCGTCTGCACTGCAGGGTCCCTGCTGCTGGTGGCCAAAGCACACATGCCGTCTGGGCAGCCGTGCAGTGATGCTTCCTCCTCAACATCATTCCCTCTTGAAGCAGAAATTGTCTGTCACATTTCCTTGCATAGTCAGAAGGGAATAAGGGGAAGGAAATACAACATCAAAACGAAGAGAATACGGTTGCAGAGCATCATGTGCATTACTTAGTGTGGAGTTTTACAGCAATACTAAACCACATGAACTATTCAGGATTTAGGTGAAAGGCACCTATTACCAGATGTTCTCCCCAACATCAGTGTGTGCCACAACCAAAAAAAACAACCCACCCAAATCCAACACACTAAAAATATAACATCTTTTTTAATAAAGGACAACATCCTCAAGGACTACAATATGCATGAAAACTTTGAAAGTGTTAAAACCGATCTAAGATATCTACAATGACTGTATCCTTATCAGCTTCGTACTTCCCCAGGACAGTATCATGAAACCCTTTCCTTTAATTTTAGAAGCTCAATATTGATACAATTTAGGTTCCCTGTTCACATTGGCTTCACTTCAAAGACACGTCCCAAAGTTCACTCTCCTGGAGACAAGCAGCCTTTCAACTTCCAGCCTGCCGATTCACCTGTGAACACTGTAAACGTAAATCTAGTTTCTAAAGTTTCTTTTATTACCCAAGCATTTTCATTTTCCCAGTGTATATAAAAAAATCATACCACTCCAAGCTTTGTGGCGCAAGGCTAACGTACTAAAGTTTTAAGTCTCCTCTCTTAAAAAGCTTCTTCATGCAGCTTCACCGCCTGTTTCTTCTTTCCTTTAGAAGTGAACAGCAGCAGCAATCTCTTTGAAATGGAGAGATGAGAGCTGTGAGTACCATGTAAAGGAGAATGTAGCAAGGTATTGCACAAGGATACTGGAAGATACACGCCCCTACAGTTCATCTCTGGTATTAGCCTCTTCCATAACTGTACCAAAACCAACAGGAATGCCACCCAAGAACTGACCAAAACATGCAGGCTCCACTCCTTTTGTATCACCACCTAGGTGATGAGATCTCAGAGTTTAACAAAATTACCTAAATTAGACTCCTTGGCACAGGCCTTTGTACCCTTCTACTACATTTCATACCATTTATGTTACTCCAAAATTCACTGCATAATGAAGACATCCAATTAAACAGTTTAGGCTTAAAGATCTTCAGGCTTTGTCCACACTTCTGTCAGCTTCTGCCTAGCTCAGCCGTGAACTAACGATGGTTAAGTTGGATCTACTATACTGCAGGGTAAGTCAATGAACACTTTTTAGGTTTGTTGGATAATCCTCCGTTGCGTCACCTATCTTCCTGAAATGGGGTCAAAATACAGTCTGAGAAACAGCAGTCTTATTTGAGACAGAGCTCCTATGCAAGCCACTACTATCCAGGAAACAGAAACTACTGAGCCTCTGCTCTGAGTGGCACCTTTTCTTTGGAATATAAAATTGTACCGACAAGTTGCACTGGTTTGCTAACCAAGACAATTAAAAACAGGACGACTGACCAACTGCAAACACCATTTATCAAGGTTACTCCAGAATGTCTGCACCAGCCATCATTCTCCTGATTTCCAGCTTAACTTCCTTGTTGTCGGTTTATGTTCTTCTGCCTTTGTAGTAAAGCGACCCTTTATCTCTGTCCCCCCTACATATTTAACTTGAGGTAGATTTATGGAGGCAATCACAACTCCATGCAGGCCGAGATTTCACAGTGCTTTCAGCTGATCCGAGTGTGCACTGCTGCCATAAATTAGATATAAGGTGGTTTTTTTCCCCCACTTTGACAGCACTGCAGCCTCAAAAAAACCCCAACCCACACAGAAACACACAGCAAAGGAAAATTATACTGCTCCTTTCAGCCACTGTCAGAGTGGACTGAGCTCAGCACACAGCTCTCATGAAAACGTGGCCTCAGCCTCCCTTTTCCTAAGCTAAGGGGGACCAATTTCTGCTCAGTAGACACAGCGCCAGCAGAGGAAGCAACATACTTGAACCTCTGTAAAGAGAGGTAACGGGGAGGGGAAAAAAAAAGAAACACCACCCTCCCCCCCCAAACAACATAAGGACAAAAAAGCAAAGCCTGGAAAGGCAGAATGAAAGTTTCATCACACCCATAACATACCAGCTCTGGTACTGATCGTGCCTCACTGAGGCTGGCTAGAAGAGAAATCAAAGACGAGCATTTTTATCTGCTTCCTGATAAGTTTAGATTTACAAAGATTTACGCATTTAAACTGAAGGCACAGAATAATCAGCAAGCTCTAGTTTTAATTACACTTCATTTTCAAAGACCTACAAAGCAGGCATTATTCTCCCCCACAGCAAGTAATAACCTAAACAGGACCAAGCAGTTATACCCAAAAAGCATCTGCACCTCTCGTGCTTTTCATGCAGCAAACCTCCAGCACATTTTATAAGGCAGTAAATGTCACCAGTATCACTGTATGGTGACAGCCTCACACAGCCTGTGCAATCAGCAGCTTGCAGGTTATTACGCGTTTGTGAAAAGGAGGCATTTTGAGGCATGGCTGGGAGGTAAAGTGACTTAAGACACAGAATAATAATTCCTCCCACCACGCTTTCCAATTAAGACCATCTTTTTCAGTACCCACACAACCACCAGGGCCAGGACTTGCAGACAAGCATGGAATAACCAACTTCTCCTCTGAAAGCTAACGTGACTGATACAACATTTACTCAGTTCACTAACAGCACAGAAAGGGTTCTTTGCTGTAATCTGAATTTCACAATTTTCAACCCTTAAATACAAAAAGCACACAAAGACACCAACCAACCATGTTTCCTGCTCAAACAGTGGCTTTGTACCCAACGTTTTCAAGGTTCCTTCCCAGGTTCTTGTCTCTAAAAATCTTATATAGTCCACTCAATTTACTGTAACTAATGATCATGTTCTACTGGAATTTGAATACATGTAGTTATAGAAGCAGTGAATTCCACACTTGCACTATTTACTGTTGTGCCTGTACGAATAACACAGGAAATGGTACCACAGAGGTTTGCACTGTCTGCATCTTCAGTACTTAACCATTTTACCCCTATACAAAATGGTTAACACATGCCTTTTGATGGAGCAACGGAGATGAGGTTACAGCACGAAAATCCAAGAAAAGAAAAATTAGAAATTTCAATGTATCGCAGTTAAAAATTTTATACCTCACATGAAATACTTTTAGCCTTAACAGATGATCTTTCATGTTACTCCTCCCCCCATATGACTTTCTAATGTGATAATTCATAGGAAAAAATGTTACACTATAACTTATTAAAGACTGTTGGCATGGGTTTTAAATGTGACCATTTTGCAAGGAAGTATCACCTCAAAGGAATTTCACATCCTATACATCTCACAGTGGAGACTGACAATCTTCACACTATTTTAGTAGATCGGCTAGTTAGCAAGATTAGCTTAGGTTGTCAAGTCTGAAGAGTACCACAAAGGTCAAATTCTAGTCGCCATCCAAGTATTTTTTTTTGGTGTTTTCACTTTCCTCACAACAAAGGGTGTCTGGATAGATGACAGACAGCCTTCACAGTTCTAAAAAGCAGCGTTTCTGAAGACTGGTACGTGGATAACCAAAAATACATACATGCATATATATATAAAATTGTAGATACATATATACGTATGTTCTGCCTACGTGTTCTCCCCGCTTACTACAGAAATCAGTTTCCAGCATCCAAAAAAAAAAAAAAATTAAAATCTTTTCACCGAGCACTCAAAGGTAAAAGAACATTTTTCAGATTATAAATACACATTCGCACAGTTCCCTGTTCTCTCTTATCGGCATCTTCAGGATGTTATCCTATGCATTTTTCTCTCACAACTGATAAAGCCATTAGATACCCTAGATAGCAGGCTTAGCTAACTTCTTTTTACTGTTACCATCTCTGCATAGTAAGCTACCAAGCAGAAAGAGACTGGTTTCCAAAACTGCCAAGATTGATCATAGCTTTTATTGAACAAGTTGCGAGTGTTTCCCTAGTGAGTCCAACAGGTCCAAAGAAGCCTGAAGCTTAAAACTGTTAGATACCTCTTCCTACCTTTTGAGTCAACAAGAATCTAAAAATTGCAAACCACAGCGCAATGCAAATATCATTCTCCAGTTCCCAAACTTTATTTCAACAATCTGCATCTCTTCTAGGAAGCAATGAAAGTTTAAAGAAAAACAAACAAACAAACAAACAAACAAACGGGGGGGTGGGGGGGGTGGGGAGGAGGTGAAGGAGGAGAGCGCTGCTTGTAAGACCAGGAACTAAATTCTTGCAATTCACGTAAATAGACACAGTATGTATCTATACCACAGCTTTGTTTGGGTACCTCTCCCTGTAATTATTTTTTCAAAGTCCTGAAGCAACTCCCAACTAAGGCCAGTCACAGGAGGGTAAAAAAATATTTTGATTAGTTTGATCAGCTTTCAAGGTCTTTACTTGCATGCTCACCGTGGTGAGGTTTTTAATACCGATGAACTTGAATTCCTGTCGTCTGGGTGGACTGAAGTAAAAGCACTGCAGCAGGGTATTTAAAATGCACAGTCACACTGCCTGCAACTGCAGGCAGAATTAAAATGAACAAATAGCTTTAGTAAATTTGTTGCTCTTTCATGATGATCTCTACCACCCCTTGAAATTTCATGGTTAGATGATTGCTTAACACACCTGTAGGTAGCCTGCATCTGAACAATGCAAGTCATACGTAATCACTGCAAATTTTTAAGATGGAAAAAAACATATGTAATGCAACGCACACCACAATCACAAGCACAATCTTCGTGTATGTTCTGTGCGAAAGACAACATTTGATCCACAAGTCTCACAAGACTGTTTTGGTACAAAAGCTTAAGATAAACCAGCTTGAACAGTCACAAACATGTCGGAAGAAATCACGTACAGGCAGGACAAGGTAAGGGTGATCCTGTCAGTATCCATAATCCCAAGTGCCCTTCTTCTTATTCTCCCCAGGCATAAATTAAAACAAACCAAAAAATGGAATAAAACTCAAAACATTTTGGTAAAAGGACAAGGACTGTTGATTACTTTTTCTGCAAAGGCACTGTGAAATACCAGAAAACTAGAAAGTTCATTTTTCTTTCAGCCCAGGCCCACATCCCTTCTCCTTGTTTGTAACATCTGTAGGTTTTATGTTAAGCGATATTTAAATCTCCTCTACTAGTTCCAATCAAAACTTTCATTTACACAACCCATTTACTATCTTCAAGACACCTTTCTTAGATCACTTTCTTATTCAAATGATTTTTTATTCTAGTTACTGTCAGACGTATTATAAGGTAATGAAGACTGCTAAATAATTTACAAGAGAAAATAATGAAGATTATTAAATTTCTGAGTATTTGCATCTTCACTGAGCTTTCTCAAAAGGCAGGTTGGCCTAGGAACTTCAGGATCCGTTCATTCAAACACACCTCTGTCAATAAAAACTCGTCTGTTCGTTTATTCACCTTGTTTGCCGCATGACTGCAGCTAAGTAAGAGGAAATAAAAGAATTCTTCCCTAAAAAGGGGAAAAATAGGTTGATTTTTCAAAATGGAACCTTTTGTCATTGCTTAGCTCAAGTATTAAATCACGATTCAGGTTACCAAATGAACACAAGAAATTTTAAAGTCAAAGGTGTTCTTAATACTAATGTTTTCCGAGTTTCGAGCCTCAGGGTTGACATTTTCAACTACATTTACATGCAAACATAACGGTGAGAAACCTACCTAAGGGGTAAAGGAGGAACAG
Organism: Dromas ardeola; assembly: GCA_013398915.1. NCBI lineage: Eukaryota > Metazoa > Chordata > Aves > Charadriiformes > Dromadidae > Dromas > Dromas ardeola. The sequence continues at coordinate 99,097 of VYZM01016289.1, read as the reverse complement.
AAAGTAATGGGGTTTACAAGAGAGTATTTCAAGCAACCCTAGAAATTTAAGTTTAAAAAAGAAGTTAAAAACACCACTGAACTAAACAATACAACAACTATCCTGAGAAACGCTTATTCTTATGGTTTTATAGCAACACTCCATAGGGAAATAATCTCAGTTTCTCAAAGTGATGCTGAAGTGAAAGCTTTGGATTTATTAAATAACTGCATTCCATTTTTAAAGCAAAAGCCCTGTCACACATTTCACAATATTTTACTGTCCACTAGCATTTTCTCACAAAAGCAAATAAAATTGATGAGGTTCTTCATTTTCTTTACATTTTTCAAGGAAAAAACAGACCAGAGTTTAACACGCTTTTAAATTCTTACAATATTATAGGTTTAGACTGCATGCCAAGCTTATATAGCGTTAAGATGAATAAAACCAACCTCAGTAGTGCAATACCTTGTCTGTAACTGATCACATTAATATACCAGGTTTTTTACTGAACTCTATATTCTGTTAATTGGAAAAAAAAAAAAATTTACCATATAATATTATTCAGTGTTTTCATTTCCCCATACTTCAAAAATGAAACACTTGGTCTTCACGTCTGTGTTCTGGAGCTAACATGTGACTTCCAAAGCATGTTTGTTTCGAAAAATCCCCATATATTTAAACATTTCTTATGTAACTGGCCTAAGGGCAATTGTTCTAGTTCATAAATATGTATCGGGGACCAAACATTGCATTGACACTTTCTCTTTAAAATAAATACAAGAGAGGTTACATAAACCTTAACACTTTCTGAACTACTATACTGACATCATCTTCTCTCTGAAGAGCCTTAAGAAAACATGATAGGTGATTTTGAGATCTGTGTCTTTATTTTCGTCTATAAAGTAAATCATGCATCAGTGTCTGTAACCACAAGCATAGTTTAAGAGCCCAGAAACCTAAACCTATATTTCAGAACACTTTCCCTGTTCTTGCCAAAAAGAATGGAAACCAAGTCAAACAATTTTATGTGTCCAAACAAACAAAATATTTAGACCTCACAACCTAAACTTGGGGTTTAGCATGATAACATGTTTTTCTAACAAGACATCCAATACATTCGTATGACTTCCCTGTCCAACACAGCCTGTCGTTCTAGATGTATGAAAAAGCCAACCCAGAACACTATGTGAAAATAAAAGTACACATTTATCATGTATCCATACAAGTCACGGCAACAAGTTCGCACACAAATGGGGTGAAGTTTACTTTAAACATGGTCCAATGAACTTTCTGATAACATGGGGACTTTTTGTTTGGTTGGTTGGGTTTTTTTAAGGAACGGTGTCATATGTCTAAGTTCCTGCCTATGCCAGTACCTTGTCTGCAACATTTGGTACTACTGGACCCTTCATCGGACCCTTTGCTACTACTGATCGCTTCACATGGGATCATCTGCCCCACATACAGCACCCTGTTGTAATTAAACGCTGATCGTAAGCTTTGAAATTGCTGAGATGAACACTAGAAAGAGATTCTGCCATACTGGTGTGCTAAAATGCCATCGGATTCCCGCTCAAAGAAGGGGGAAGGAAGATAAAAAAGGACTTGCTTTAACACAAGTCAGTGTTAAAACTAACAGTTTTAAAACACGGGAAGCACTGAAAAAAACTAAGGCATGAGTAATAGCTGGAGCTCTTCACACAAATAGTGTGGCAGGAAACGATCACTGCACAGCATTCAAGAATCAAGGTTCAAGCAAGGCAGCGCTCCATCGGCTATGCTCTGCTGCGCATCCCCTGACCTGACTCCCAGCTCCCACAGCGATGCCCGGAAAGTGGATCTTCACCGCAGGACTGATGATGAAATGCAATTACAGACTTTCCCTCGCTTCTTTAATCGCGTTACTAAAGCCAAACCGACAGGCGCTCCGTACGGAGTCCCTCGCTACCGACACAATGCAAACTTCAGCCCTACAAACCCACCACCTCCCCAGTTCCCGGCGAACGGCGGCCAGCCCGGCAGTGCCACCGCAGGCGCCGGGGAAGGCACCGCTGCCCTGCCCCACACCCGACCCCACACCCGCACCAAAAACCCAAACGCGCCGCAGCTCAAAGCCCAACTCCCGGCACCCGAGAGGGGGCGGGATGGCGGCGCGGGGCCATTCCCAAGCGGCAGGAGCCCCGCCTGGCCTCGCCCCTCCGCGACAACGGGTTCCCCTCGCCGGCCCGCACCCACCTGCCCAGGTCCTCGCCCGTCTCGTAGTGCTCCTCCAGGTTCTCCTGCCTGAACACCGTCATGGTCGCCGCCTCGCCGCCGGCTTCAGCCCCTGCTCGGCGCCCTCATCACCGGCGCCCCGGAGCCGCCGGG
>VYZM01016289.1:53851-95971 GCA_013398915.1 Dromas ardeola | reverse complement strand
GTCTGCCGCGGCCGGAGCTCCGCCGGGCCCCACCGTCAGCAGGCGGGGGCGCGGGGGGCCTGGTGCCGCCCCGCAGCCGCCTCGGCCCCGGCACACCGGCCTGGCGCCGGCGGTGCTCCTGGGCCCTTTGCAAAGTGAGCATGGAAGTACTGTGTGCAGGTGTTCTTTTGTCACCAGGCAACAATAGTAAGCATTTCTTAAATGCAAAATACATTCAATCGTCTTTGCAGCGTGCGGCACCTTAGGCTTGGCGTTTGTTAGCGACTCCTGCCTCCACACGTGCTGCTGCTCAGGCTCAGCTTTGCCCGCCATGGTGTTTTCTGGGGTTCCATGTTGGTCCTATGCCAAGCTGGAACTTCGACTGCTTGCTTATGTTTTGGAGGTGATTTTTTCCCCTGCTTGCTCTGGTTTCCTCCCATCTGTTGTTCAGCCTCAAGTGAGTACGTGATGTTGGGTAACTGAACAGCTTTTAACTTCCATCTGAACTCTCAGAAAGAGAATTGCTCATCAAAGGTGAAAAAAAGTTCAGTGCAGTCATACGATTTTACACTTTCTTGATTTAGCACTGCAGACAGTCTGGCCTTCTTCAGGTACAGGGCAGCAAGTACAGAAGCCTTGAAATTTTCTGAGTGAGTCACGGCGTGACCTTGGGCAAGCGTCAACAATTTTTCTGCCCCCACTGATGTCATCTGTAAGATGAAGGGAGGGCATTTGAATGGATGGCTGGATGTGAAGTTACATAAAGCCATCTTCAAAGAGGGCAGCATGGTGGCGTCTCCTCAGACTGAGTTACATTCAGAACTAGGCACCCCTCACTACTTGATTTATAGGCAGGCGTGCAGGAGTATGGTGCTGTGCCTTGTCTTCAGCCCACCTTCTATTTGTCTCTAAGAGATTTTCAAAGTCATAACTCGGACACTTTAGGTTGTTGGATTTTCAGCACAGCTCAAGCTTTTTAACAAACACTGGATACAGGTTCAAAAGTTCATTTTGGTTTTAGAGGTTCTTCCTTTGCTGGAAACGAGGCCAATCGCTGGAGCCAGCCCGTGACATTTGAAGCACTCTGGCCTTGTTTGATCTTCAGATGTTTTTCACTTCACTTCTTTGTTTTGGGATTTTTTATGATGGTACAGCGCTCATACAAGAGTAACTTTTGTTGCAACTTGTATGTATTTTGCGTTGCAGGTGCTACTCAAACATGCAGTTCCATATTACATCTCGCGAACCAGCCTGGTTTTAACTAAATTAATTGAAATTTCAGTATTGATTCAAGTAAGAGCAGGCACACATTGGAATCAATACACCACAATGAGATAATTACAGAGATGCATAGGATCAACAGAAAAATGAAGTACTTAAAATGTTTCTCTTTTCCCGTTCATTTGAAGGGGAAAATCTTGCCCCTGTCACCTGTCCATCTAGGTCTGGGATGCCTGAATTTTGTTATTCAAGCCCCTCAATGAACCTGAGAGTGGTGTTTGAGTGTTCTTGAGGCAGCAGCAACAGCACATGTCACCGTGTCGTGTGCATGAGGAGGAGCCATGCTCCGCTCGAGTGAAGAAAGACGCGGTGGCACGTCTCTGCCATGGCATATGCAGGGGCAAAAGAAGGTGTATGCCAGTTGAAGCACCTTTCCTGTTTCTTCAACCAGTTGTGTTTGATGCGGTCCACTTTGAAAGAGCCTACCTATTCCCGGTGGCACTCGCCTTGTCGTCTCAGAACACTGGATCTGGGTGAAAACCCAGCCCCGTCGTCATGCTTTCAAAATGCTCATTGATTTCCGTGAGAATGATATTGGATTGCAAGTATAGTAAAGGGGAAAAATAATTTTAAATTTCTGTCAAATGTAACTCAGCAATTGTCATTGCGGTTTATGCTTTCAGGTTTAATAGCACGTTGGATGAAATCCAACCCTACTAAACTCAGTAGCAAAATCTCCATGATGTCATGGTTCCATCATTTCAAGCCAATGTGTGTTTTTTGTTTATTGTAATGTAACAGAAATAATAAAGTGAGATTAACCCCTTACTTATCCTGTTTTCAATCAGGAGTGGTACTGATGTCAGTAACATTATTTCAGTGTGAAAGAGGATCAGGAGCAAGATTAATAACAACAAATGTGTTTTCAAAGGAGTGATTTGTGCCTACCAGCTTACTGCGTCAAGTGGTTCATGTATATTTTGCTGTGTAGAAAAACAAGCGTTCTATTTCTCAACAAATGTTACAAAGAATTCAAATTTTCAGAAGGCATCTATATTCCTAAGCAGCGTTAAGTGAAAGGAAAGCTACATTATTTCTGCAAGTCAAGTGATTTATAGCTCTCTTCAGCCACTTTTCTACTGAATGTACGCAGCCATTTCTACATAAAGTTAACAGACAAGGAGGCATATTAAGTGTATTTTTTCAGGATAAATCTTTCCAAGATCACTGATTTGTTTCTGTCATCCAGGTAAGATATCTCTCCTAATAATGTAAGATGGCAAAGAACATAAATTACTTAGGCTGGATATTATTTCTTCTGTGTATCGTTTTGTTTTTAAAATATCAGCATTTATTTTTGACATAGCTATAAAAGCAATTTCCTGGATTGTGTGTGATGTTCTGTGTGCTGATTCATAGGTTTTTTATACCTATTTTAATTTCTCACAAGGCAATCTAGTTACTGCCCCTGAAAGTTGCTCTTGTGTATCCATCAGAGACACCAGGGATGACACCAGAACGGGAGGGTGACCATTAGCGTCACAGAGGCACTCAATCTTGGTAAACCCAAAGCACATTTCCCTACAGAAGGAGCTCCAGCTGCGCTGGAACTTTTGTGATTAGGGCTCAGATCCCTCAGAAACTAGACTGAATCCATCGATTCCTTTCATGAAGGCCTGATGCTGCTGACAAAGAAGACAGGATCTGTAGCTTCACAAGGCAATGCTTTTAGCACTGTAACTAAAGTCAACTAAGTGGTGCAGAGTAAGTTTTGCAGGCTGGAAAAATCATCCCTTAGCATTTCAATCAGTAAACAAACACTATTTTGTTAAAAATTGCTAAAATTTATTTTAATTGCTGTGTTTTGGAAGCCACATAGAAGTCATGTTCATAGAAAATTATCAGCATCACTCTTCTGAAAGCATCACAGAAGGATTAGTGCCTCTTACATTCTCTAGGTATTTATGTCAGTTCCTCATAAAAAATTGTGTTTCATCTCCCAAAAGAGTTACAGCTAATCTAGGATCTGCTAATTCATGCTTTTATTCATCAGGGGCCCATATCACGTACATCCACCAACGAAGCCTCTCTTTGGCAAGGCTATTAATTGAATGCCTGACTTGGACCAGCGAATTGGAGATTATCTGAACTGCTTGAGGGCTTAAATGCATATGTTTCGTCATCTCCCTGAATCAGCTTGTGGTGTTTGGGTTACAAAGCTGTATGCCATTCCCTCTGTGAGGGTGCCCTCGCAGGGCAGCTCACCTCCACTGGAAACGTCAAGCTGTTGATGACAAAAAGAGGACTCACATCTACGGTGGATGGGTCTTTCCCTGAAACTAAATTAAGATTATAAAAGCATCTGGCAAATGACCTAAGAGTAACAACTAACCACAATTGGAACTAAGTAGCAATTACATCTCTTTGACTTAGCTTTCCTATAACTATTCTCCCATGTAGGTTTGGTCTTTGTGTTACTGTATATGTATTTAACAGAAAACAAACTGCAAATCATTAAATTTTTAGCAGAACTGTTTCTTTCTGAAAAGAAGGTTTACTCCAAATCAAAATATTTTGACAAAGATTTGGTTAATATGTAATTTCAGTAAGGTAAATGTGTAAATTGTTACATTTAGTTAAAACATTACTTTTAATAGTAAAATATATCTTTATGTTGCATATAGGATTACATACTCCATGAGACAAAATATGTATTCTAAAGTAGCAGGAGAAAGTCCTTTGGATTTTTTGGCTTTTTAATTCTGAGCTCAAAGAGTTTTGTTTTCCTACAAAACCAAAATAAATCAAATAAGAAACAGCAAGTTTGGTAAATTTTCTTCAGTCAGACCAAAGAATATTCCAAACCTGCACTTGAAAGAAGAAATCAAGAAAACACTTGCTGGAAGTCCTTGGTAATTCTCAAACTACTTCAAGAATTTTACAGGGAAATTGAAGGCCTTATTTGCACAGTATATTGCGCTATAAACCTTGAACTTGGCTGACATCTCAATATTGTGATAGGCATGTTTAATAGTGATTACTATAACATTTACTGTCATAAAACGATGGGCTTTGCATCAGCTTCTTGCACAATATGCAGTAGAATTCCTGCCACTCATCTTTGAAATTCAAAAGTTCAGCAGCCCTATCAGTAATATATTGTACCATGAAAACATATTTACTTGTATCAGTAAGCTTCCAGAGATAATGGATGGTGGGACGAGGTAACATTTGCTGTCCTGTCTTTATGTCTATTTCTTCTTTTTTTTTTTCTTTTCCTAAGGAAGGCTCTCCAATCCAACTCATGAGACCAACAAAAAAATCGAAGTATGTATATAAAAGGAAAAAAGACTTAACAAGAGTAATTAAATTTATATAACCACTTTCATTCAATGCTCCCCAAATGCTTTGCAAATATTGGTTGCTTTAATTATCCTGTGCTACACCTCTGTAGCAGTGAGGGTTGTTAAGTAATTATGCTTGTAGATGCTGTACGGGGGTAACAGCCGCTCACTGCGCTTGCCAGGGATGAGAACCAGCTTCAGAGAAAGCCATGCAGAGGACAGGGGAGATCGGTGGGACAGTGCCTGTGGCGGTACCTTTTGGTGCTGCGGTCAGCCAGACCTCTCACGCCACTTTCCTGCTGATGTCAGCTTTTAGAAGGGAAATGTGCTTGCTGACACTTGGCCTTGGCTCGCTGCCTGGCAAAGCCACTTGTGGGTTCAAATTCCTTTGGCATAGTACGGTAATGTGGCGGTCATAGCCTTATCCTTAGAAATAAATCTGAGTAGTATTTAATGTAATCATTTTACAGATAAGGCATTGAAAGTGCAGGCTGGATACAGGGTTTAACCATGTATTTAATTGCTGGAAGTAATTTTTATTTTTTTTTCTTTTTAACTAAATGTGACTAAACAGTACATGCAAAATGTCTGTAGGATCAGTCAGACTTGCACAAAGTTGCATTTGAAGTGAGTGATGATGACTTAAAAATGATGCTGACCTAACGCTTAACTCCTTATTCCAATTAAGTCCCTCAGACTACCTCTGTTAGCTCCTGTGAGCCAAGACACCTAGGTGATAGTATTCCCTTTGAGGATGCACTGTGAAAGTCTGGCTGTAAAGTCATTAATGCTTCTAACTGCTGCCCCAGACTCTTACTGTCTCAGTAGGTCTGGCATGACAGATGTACTGCTGTGGAGTCCACATTAAATACCTCATTACTACAGTTAGCATTATTGTGTCTTCTGTTCTGAAATAACTTTTACCAAGGGAATCTCAAAATATGTACACTGTGCTGATCCAAAACATCGTCTTCACACTGGCGCTTGCACGTGCCTATCACAGTTTTTGTCGGAGAATAGCTCAGAATGCAAGACATAATGCAAGTCTATTAAACAGAACAGACACAGCAGGTGATACTTAAAGGCATGTGAGATTTCTTTTGTTGGATTAGGACATGATACAGGTTCCTCAAAATACTGGGAAACCAAGGGCAGCAGTTTGAAAATCATGGGATGGGATGAACTTATCAGCTGCCTGGCACCCTGACTAGCTACAGGGGCAGCGTTAAGAGAGTAGCGCTCTCCAGCTGTTGGCGAAATGCCTATGTGTGAAATCATTAGCATATAAAAAAAATGTCTGCTTGACTGTTTTGCAGCATTTGCTCAGTGTATTTGGGCATTTGTGAAAGCAAAATATCCCTAAGCATGAATCTGCAAGAAGTATGTCTGCATGGAAATCTCATCTAGGTGTTTGGGAGATAGGGCAATCATGTTTGGCGTGTTTCATGCCCATGCATTCCATCTCCCCATCTTGCCTACATGTACAGCAGGCAGTGGAACACTTGTGCTCTAATTTCTGCAGAGAGAAATTTGAAGTTTGCGCTCAGTTTCCTTTGCAAGTGATTCCTTTGCCCAGGTACTGTCCATGACCCGCTCTGATCCTGCAGCGTGCTTTTGTGTGCATGCCGTGCAGTTACTTAGGTAGGAGCATAATTAAGCTTTTGCAAACTGCTGGATTCACCAAGCAAAAGGGTATGGAAAAAAGCACAAGAGGCTTCTGTTTTGTGACACTTAATCTTGGCGGTCTGATTAAGAGATACCGTATATTGTTCATGTACTGTAATCCGGTCAGTTGAAGTTCCCTGTGGTATACAAAAAAAATCTGTCCTAATGAAATGTCAGTTTCTGAGGTTGATGTCTAACTTCACCTGGCATAAAGAGTAATGGTTGTGATGCCCAGGCATTGCCTGCTGAATTTTGGTTCCCTGCATGTCCCCATTGCCTTTATTCCCCTAGTTGCATGGTAGCTCAAGGTAATGCATTATAAGTATGTTCCGCCTTGCTATGGATAGCTACAATAGCCTGCCGATGATGAGGGAGTCATGACAGTTTCCCTTATAGCACTTCCTTGCTGGGAGCAAGCTGGGAGTAAACATGGTGGAGGAAGGGCTCTGGGCCAAAATAATAATTTCCAAAGCAAGGCAGAATGCAGCTGTGGTGCGGAGGGCCAGCAGCCAGCACCTCCCGTGACACATGATGCAGAGTGTGTTAAAAGTGGGTAGAATCCGTTTTCCCCAGCTGAATTAATCCCTCCCAGCATGCCTTTGTTTCATTTAGTATTGTATCCCATTAATTAATTTATTATTGTATCCCAGGTAAAGCTGAACAAGTTACTTAATGAGTTCAGCTACTAGGATGGATAGGTTATTTGTTCTATGTTTTGGTAATTGTTTTCTTTCTGTGCAATTTTCAAAGGAAAAGCAGCTGCCGTTTACCTATATACTCAACTGTCCCAGTAGGATTTTACATCAAGGACCTTGCTTCTCCAAATACCCTAGAGGCTCGTCAGCCACAAATAGAACAGGTGTGACAAGCGGTGTTACTGCCATCATTGCCAAAAACAATATAATTTTTCTTAGTGATTGTCACAGTCACCCATGAGGATGGAAAATTCTTGCAGGAATCTGCAGCTGAGATTTGGCAAAGCAGATCTGAAGGTCTAGATGCTAGACACAGCATTGTGAACTCTGAACCTGGTGGGGTAAACCACTGCTCACACAGGTACTGTCTGGAGAGTTTGTGATCACTCTGTTGGGTGAGTATCTGAGCATGCAGCACCCTGCAGAACAAAAGGTGAAATTCTTACTTATGTGCTTAAATATAGGGACTGCTTTTCAATTCCAGAGTCGTCTTCTGAGTTCAAGATGTAGGGAGTAGCATGGGTTTGTCCACCATTAAAATGCAGAATGTTATTTCGGTATTCTCAGCATAAAAGTAGCATCATGATTCATTCATAATCACACTACAAAAATGATACATCATTTACATGCATATTGCTTAAATAGATACTATTGTATCCATAAAGAATTACTACATGGGCAGTAAGCACTCAAAACATCATGTTCCTAAATTAACAAAGGCATGCATTAACAATGATGTGTCTTGTACCTGGAACCATATTTAGCAGTTAATTTAACTGACAAGCAAGGAGAAAGAGTTCTGTCATGCCGCTCTTTTTCTCTTTTGACTTTTAGCTATCATGCTGTTGCAAAGACCTAATGCATAATACTGTGCAAAGCAATTTTTTTTTTTTACAATACCTTCTATTTAGCCAATTAGAAACTTTTCTTTTTATTAGAAAAACAATTTTTATTATGCAAAAGAATACCAACATTTAGAAGACAAAAATGTTTTTCAAGCTGGCCAATGAGTGAAAAATCTAGTCAGGGTGTGTGAAAGAACAACAAAGACATATCAAGAAATTCAGGTTAAAAACTAGAAATTACTATGGGAAACCTGGTGAAAGTTGCTTAAGGGGAGAGACAGCCCTGAACGTGAGTGAGGGAGGTGGGTGGATTTGTGTTTCAGCCGTGTATGACCAGGACCTCAGACCCTGGAGCGAAAGTAGTGCTAATGGGAAAGGACTGTGACTGGAGGGGGAGGAAGGAAGAAGCTCATGTCCCTTTAATGCTCTTCATAAATCTGTAGTTGCATTGCTTTTTCTGAGTAGTGACAACATGAAGAATCACTAGAAAACACTAGCTTCTATTGCAAACAGAGTGAAAAATGTTCAGTAATATTAAACTTCAGAAAGTTGTCCAGGCCTAGTTCTTCAGCTAGTGTAAATGACTATAATAAATTGGTCCTCTAAAGCAATGGGACCAGGATAACTTAAACAAGGTCAGTGTTTAACATGAATTAACTGTTTACCTTAACCACTTGCTTTGATTTGGGGGATTTAGCGCTAAAAAAGCATGTGTGAATCCAACCTTAGAGAAATAGCCATACAGCTAAACACAGGGCTAGATACTCAGTGAGAGAGTGGTAACTGTACATTGTTGCAGAATGGAGGCCAGGATTACTTTTATTTTTATATTTATTTTTATTTTTATTTTTATTTTATTTTATTTTTTTTTTTAATTTTTTTTCTGGTACAAGCCTGTTAAATTACATTACATTGTGTTCGAATCTTCAGACTGTGGTGCGTGTTCTGCAAGCCGTGCTCGGCCTGTCGATCTGCTACAGAGATGTTCATTTCGAAGTTGTGGTGCAAGGGCGAGGTGGCACACAGAGCTGATGCAATAGCATTTTACCTCAGGAAACCAGCGTTCTACTGCAAATTTGACATTGCTTTGGCAATGCCAGGCTAGCGTGGGTGCTTGCTCCCGCCCCTCCCAGCAGATCACAGTGCTGTGTGGTAGAGCCGACACCGGCAGTTGGCACGCGTGCAGAAGAGGTACGGGACTGCGGACGGATGGGCGCTCACAGGCGTCATCGGAGGGGACCAGGATGGAAACATTTCGGGCAGCACGCCCCGTGCTTCCGCAGCACACTGAGAATTCACGTGGCTTCTCTACACCTGTCAAAACAATAACTATTACGTCCTCCAGCCCAAAACACACAGATGAATAAAGACTGGGGGTGGGGAGGGTTTGCTGATTATTGAGGGTAACGAAGGAGGGTGGGTGGTGATTGCACATTGCAGAAACCTAGAAGAAAGGCAGTATGATATAATTTCACCCTGGGAATCTATTGCTATGGCAACAAAGAACAGATTTTTTTTTGAAAAATAGGGTTCAATACAAAAGTATCATAAAAGCAGAAATAAGATTTTTAGCAAACCTTTTCTTCTCTTTGCTTGTATTTTATTCACTTGTGTTATTACTGAAATGTTTGTAAGCATGAAAAATAAGTGTTTGTGGCCCACAGATATTTCCCCTAAATGAAATAAAGTATTGTTGTGTTAGCTTTTTTGTCTTGGTGTGAAGTCACAGCAAACATCCTTGTGGTGTTCTTGATGCTCGGTGTACAGACTACTTACATTTTACATTCTATTTACAGCTGTTAAACTGTTCCTCCAGATTAAATGAGGTGTAACTGAGGTCAGGATTCAGCCAGCACCATTTTCTATTCCACATAAATAAAGAATTCATGAACACAATTCCTTTTACTTAAAGCCACTGAAGTAGGTTTTGATGGCCATTACAAGACACTCTGCTGGCAGCGTTTCACTTCAGGAACGGCAGTGGCTTGGGCTGGTGAATAAGTGCTCGGGGAGGCAATCTTCTACATTTTCTGTGTGAGAAAGGTTTAAGCTCTGCAGTACCATTGAACGAAGGACCAGTGCTAATCACCCTTCTACAGGAAGAAGTAAGGCCTTTTGTCAGAAGGCCAAAAAAGGAATCCAGGAGCCTGATGAATACCGCATGTCTCAGTGCCAGCGACGCCTGCCAAACCCCTGGGATCACCAGTTTGAATCTGCTGGAGTCAAGCTGCTGGAACAAGGAACAGCGGCCAGTTCTGAGTTTCTTTCCCTCTTCAGGGTTTAAATGAGAATTGTGAGTTACTGGCTAGATGAGCCAAGGATTAGCCCGTACCCAGGATCTGCTCCTGTTTCCCCTCAAGACATCTTCATTTTTAGGCTTCATCCCACCCCATTTTACTAATACTTGCACTATGGTAATCACATTTGCTGTTCCTCTGCTGAGACATGATGTTCATTTCAATTACACACTTACGTTTACAATATTTTAGCTCTACAGCAGGCATAATTACATTTTTTCATTATATTGATCACGTATTTTGCAATATCTGCAGGCTTTTCATATGATATTAAAATGAATTTTTTCACACCTTGTTTCTGACATAGAACTTGCCAAAGAGATCCCTGCTGCTGTGAGATACCCTGAACTCCATGCACAAAACCTCTGGGAACATCAATAACATCGATATTCAAATTACAAATTTAGTGAAGAAAGGCAGCATGCCTACAGCAAGAGGCATTAAATCAAACAAAGCAATTTCTCTCTATATGACTAGTTTGCACAAAACACAAACAAACCCAACTCAAAATTAAAACAAGAAACAGAGGAGAAACAAAAGAGAACCAGGGACTCATTTTGACAGAAGACAAGGTTAAATACAGAGATGGGATCCCGAGGGCTTTTCCCTCCAGCATGTAGATAGGACGAGACAAGGATGCTGTTCTGTTTAAACGTCGGTTTTAGAAGCACCTACCAGCCTGAAATACTGATGTCCCATACTTTCATTATATTTAGCATACATGTATAGGAAATTAGATTGCCAGGCATTGCTCACCTGTGGACCATTTTGGAAAGCTGGTGGGGGCCTCTGTTGTGTACGGGAATCTGTGGCTGGCATTGGCCTTACTCAGACAGCTCTGCAGGACACACTTCCTCCTCTTTGCTGTCAAACAAGGCTGCAAACAAACCTTAGCATGTGTCGGGTGTTCTGAGATGAGAAGACAGGGGAGAAGGGAAGTCTTCTTAGGGCATATTGAGATGTGGCAGTCTTTGGCTGGCAGAGCCGTCTGTAAGGAGCAGTGGTGCTGAGAAATTTTCTGAGACCAATTTTTGCTTCTCTCCTCAAATGTCTTGCCTATAAATTATGAATTTGCAATCAAAGGACTCTGTCCAGCAGACAAAGCTTCCACCGCATAATTACTGTTCACAGAAACTGCAACACTTGAATCTGGATGGAGAGTGACTGGATTATATTTTCATGACACCGAAGAAGTGAAAATTGGTCTCAGAGCTCTTGCTGCATAACGAACAGGGGCAGTCTGATGCCCCCCTTTGGCCTGGCATGTGCTTTTAATATTTATTTGCTCTTCCTGTTCTCACAAAAACACTACCAGTTTTCCCGCTGGCAGGCCCTCTGGCAGGAGCCCCGGCCCCTCTGAAGTGAGCTGGAGCCTTGGCACTGCCGCCAGTGGCAGCGGGGTGGCAGCTCCTTCTATGCCTTTGTGTTGCTAATGGAGCTTAAAATGAACACAGCTTTTCTATATGTTTGGACAGTAACTTTATGCTGTTTTTTCAGAGTTCATTTTTTTGTTCTTGTTGGTGTTTTTTTTTTGTTCATTTTAAATACTAATCCCCAGAAGTTAAATTCACCTGTGCTATTTACTCTACTCTAAGCAATAATTTTACGGCAGGCATAAATCCACTCTCTGTGTTCTTCTAAGGCTGATAGTTATTGAAGAGACCTCTGTGAATACTGTGGAGTACTTTTAGTTTGCTGTTAGTTAAGCCTAACTTATAATGATACCTTTTTGAAACAAGCTGTGTTTAGTATGAACTGATCTTTGTTGCATATCAAATGCTAAGAATTTATGCAGGAGAGACTTCCCACCATGTATATAACAGAAAGAAAAGTAGCAATTTTACCTCTGGTTAAACAATACAGATTTTCTCTGCCATGTATCTGTGTAGGCTGCAGTAAAGGTGCAGGTTTTTTCTATGGAAAAGCATTATTGAATTGAACAGGGAAGAAATCACTAAGATTCCATAGAAATTTAGCAGCTAATACGTTTAAATGGAGAATTACATCCCTGTTGCAGTGCTCCCTGCGTTGTTCTAAGCATTATGTAGAAAGCTTGTCATTCCCTATTAAACTCCATAGGAATTTCACATAAATGCTGGGTTTTGAGCTATTGGGACTGGAAGTAGATCCTAAGGGTTAGGAAGTGCCATCCATTTCTTGGACTACTAAAAGTTATCATTTAGTCTGCCTTACATAGCTGTCATTCCTCTGGAACCACAAGGCAATCCAAAACCTGAATTCCATTATGGTGGTGCACTTACGCAGCAATGTCTCCGTAATGGGGAGGGATTTGTTGCATCTTTACCCTGATAGAAAGGAGAAGAGAAATGGGATCCTCATTCTTATTTTTAACTCCAGATCAGCAATATAATCCACATTATAAAGTGTAGTTGCACTACTGCAGCGTTGGGTACCGTTTAGGGGACAGAAAATGAACATATTATTAGATTGGTGGGTTTAATACATCCTGTGTTGTAAGTGCTGGAATTGTGTCTGCCTGCAGGCTGCAGAAGGAAATCCTGCTGTACGTTCAGGGACTGCACTCCCATGAATGACACCAAGTCTACGCAGTTCAGGTATCATAGCAACCTCCATGAATCATGATCTTTGTTTCTCTGTGACTTGTTTATATAAAAAACACTGCTAGCGTGGGGCCTGCCCTTCCACTCTTCACCACAGTGAAGGACTGCAGAAGTGATCCCATAAGCTCCAGCGTGAGTCACAGGGGAAGGATCATCTCCTTTTGTACCGAGTTCTCCGTGGTGGGAACTGCTTTGCTTTAGGTGCCTGTACAGGCATTAGCACCCACTGAGTTTTCTGACAATTATGCGGTTTTAATAATGAAAAGGCTTAGTTTTGCAATAGGAGAAATAATAAGGAAATATCACTTAAAACAATCCTTCCCAAATGTGCTTTTCTAAGAAAAAGGAAGAATTTAAGGAGTTAATGTGCTCACGCAAAATAATACTGTGTGGCTGGCCTTCCTCTTTGTGCTCACCGGGTCACGCTGCACGCACCACTGAGAAGGAGGTAGCTCTGGAGAAAGTAAATTCCTTCAGTGCCTGACAGTAAGTGATTTGCTTTCACTATGCTCACTGCTGTCTTCTCAGGTTGGAGAAGCGAACCTCAGGTCTACACACTTCTCACCAGGCTCCACTTCCTCCCTCCCTTCCATTTGCAGTATGATTAGGGAACAGAGACTTGGCTCCAAACCAGGCCCACCAAGAAAGCAAAGGGGTGAGATCGATGTAGTGAGGCTTTTTTACCCTCTGCTTTGGCAGCTAAACACAAAGAAGGTGGTGCTGGAATTTGCTCTTATGTAGGAACACGGAAAGACAATGGCATGTGGAAGAATAACTGGAGTGTGAGTCCTTGGGCTTATAACTTCTGGTCAAGCTATTGTTTCCATTTGGCCCTGAAACTTCTGCGCAAGAGAAAATGCTTTCATTAACAGTTGCCCTATGAAAACATAAACTACCACAGTGTCAAGTATTGCATGGAGAGGTGTTCCAGAGAAAGTGAATCATCACTATGACCAAGCAGAACAAGACTGGCTAGCTATAAATTTCTACTGATTTAATTTCCTCTCCTGTCATTGGTATTAGTTCATGCATTTGTTCAAAGTGGGGAAAAAAAAGTTCTTAAAGCCACTGCAGTTAGATAGTGTTGGCCCGAAAAGGAAGAACATCCATTAAACCCTTGAAGTTCTGTACAGGGTAATAAAAACATACTGACTTTTGCAAAATAAAACAGAGGACTTGAATGACTATCTTGAGTATTACATTAAATTTCTTATAAAATTTCATAAGCCAGTAGAGCCTTTTTAAACTTAAGTTACTGATGCTGATTGATGGCAACATAGATACTACTGCAAAGACAAAGCTAGTGCTAACTTAAAAGCTCATAACCTTACCAGGCAAAAAGTGCTGTAGATATTAAAAAGCCTCAGAGGTACTTGTGCATCCTCCTCCAGATGAAGAGTATTTTGCGGTTGCTGGGAACTTGAATGTTTGCAATCTTGATTCAGAATGCAGCCTTTTGGCAATAACCTAAATTTGATACTGCAGTCAGTACAGCTAAATCACAGGAGTTCAGAAATGAACTGTAAAGATGAACATCAGACATAAAATATAATTCTAGGTGAAAAAAACCCCTTCATATAACAAATACAGAACCTAAAAAGAAATGTAAACGTTCTTGTCAGTGCTACAAGAAAGATTCCCCTATGCATTCTTGTGCAGAGGTAGTTGGTGGCTCCATGTATGCGTGCATTAACCTCAGTTCCAGGATTTCAGGCCAGTTGGCCTATGGGAAGTTAAACATTAGTCCTGGCATTATACAGCGTGCAAGCCACCTCCACACTTCACACTTTCATTTATGGTGTTAACAGAGAGGCCAAAGATGTGATTAATGTGGTGATTGTGCCTGAACCAAGTGTTTTGCTTCCAGGGAAATACTAACATACTTCACTGATGAGCACTCTGGTGTGGTCACAACCCTGTTTTTTTAGCTCTGGTTTCTTTTTTCTCACTCACTCACCCTAATGTGAAACTGGTAAAAGAAGCATTTTGCTCATGCAATTCTATCTATGTGGGGGTTCCTGTTATATCTGCTGTATCAGTTACATTTATTAAATATTGTAGATAGCTGTGGCAGGTAAGCTGCAGATCCTTACAATCTGAACTACCTTTCTTGTTTCTCAACAAGGCAGGGGCATCCTGAGGAACTGGTAGAGGTGGCAGAAGTCTTCCAGGGAGGAATGTGTGCCCTTCCTGACCCTACTGGGATTTCTTCACTCTGAAATTCAGGTGCATCTAGAGGAGCCTAATGCTGTGTAACTCTCCTTCATTTTAAACTTTGTTCTTTTATTTCTATACTATATTTGTTCTTATCTCCCTTTCACCCCCTTTGTCTGATCCCACTCATATCTCTTAATCTTGCCCTGTTTCCCATACCCTCCTATTTTTGGTTGCTAGAGGCTCTTTCTGCCTTGGCCACTTGCCGGCACCTGGGCTCTGTCCCGGCACCTGAGGCTCAGTGAGCTTCCTGATTCCACAGACCAGCCCAGTACAGCCCTCTTCTTCCTTCCTCCAGTCTAAGACCATCAGTTATGAACTGCCCTTGGTCTACCAAATCTGTGATAAAGGAACTTGGAGCCTTAGCCTGTGATCCTCATCCACTTTTCAGTGATCCTAGAAATAAGAAAGAACACTAAGGGCGTCTGTCCGGGTTGTCTGTGAAAATCCAAATGCAAAGCGTGTTGTGCCCATTCCTATTTTAATTCTGCTGTTCCAGTCATTATTTCCAGAAGACAATGATGAATTCCTGATCTCTGGTTTCCTCTGTTAACAGGGCTCATTACAGCAACCTTGCAGTGCTTGGCAGTACCAGATACCTGACCTTTTTTTCCCCTGACATTTAACAGTCACTCTGGAGGTATAATCTGTTTACAGCTCTTGAAAACCTCTTTGCCTCATATGAAGCTGGCGTCCTTGACCACAAATTGGGGGCACACTGTAGCAGCTGGCTCTTTATGAATCTAAAGGGAAACACAGGAGCAATGCCACTGACAGATAAACGTAAATCAGACAAACAGGTGCTTATAATGGTGATGTTCAACAAGCTGGGACCATGGAAAACAGGTTGCATATGCAAAGTAGATCGTATCCAGGAAGCTGTTAAAAAGACCCAAATCCATGAAACGAGGCAGTTTTCTGTAGTGGTTATATATGTTTTTACAGCAAAAGAGCTTTTGGGGATGCCTCAGATGTAGTTGTAAAGGACATAAAGAGCAATCTCAGTTCCACATTCACAGATTAATCAGAACATGGAGCCACATGTTTTCATGTGACCATTCATGTAAGAATGAAGTTGGTGCCTCCAACATAGGAAGAGAAAAGATAACAGCTAACACAATGTTTTTGACATAAGAAATTTCTTCTGATGTTTCCACAACATGGTCCCAGTTTGGAGACGATAAAAGAGAGAGTGCTTTCCCATATAGATTCTGGATAGACTCTGGATAAAAGAACACAATAACAGAAGTAGTAACCATGGTTGCCAGGGTTCAACTCTGGGCTCCTTTAGACATCATGTTCCTCAGCAGAGCCTCCTATGTAGGTTAAAAGACCCCAGTGGACGTTCTGTAAGGAAAAGAGCACAGTAATGTCGATCTCCAGTTCTTTCTAATTCAGACATTTGACCTTCTTGATTGTTGTGAGTGGGTGCTCGTGGAGAACGAAGCTAATGGCTGCAGTAACAGAAATAATTAACTTTTTCAATACTTATGAAAAGAGATGACAAGCCTTGCTTCACCAAAACAAGTATCTGCTTTCATTCATTAGGTAGGATGAGGGAGCAGAAAGGATGGAGCTGGAAAGGTCTTTCATTCCCAGGATGTGACTATGGTTGTTGCCTGTTTCCAGACCTGGAAGTCCATGAGAGCCTTTTAGCATGTAGGAGAAGGTTTGTTGGTAACAGACCCCTGATGCCTGTTCACAGGGCTGTTGGAACAGAGCAGTTCTCCTTGTTGTTAGGCTTAGTAAGTAAAGTCTTTTCATCATTTGATCCAGGGTACTTAGAAGTCAGGGGGAACCACCACCACAGGTAGCTCAGTTACACAGCTCAGATCCTTTAGTCCAACACACAGCTCCCGCCTCCTTCTTCCTCCAGCTAGACTGCATTTTTTACATTGTATTTTGTTCTACTTTCTGTACAGTTCAGACTGGGAGATGCAGTTCATTTCTATATGAGGTAGATTATGTTAGTCTCTATACTTCTTCTCTCCCAGCAGGAGAGAATATTGCTCGCTGAGGAAGTTGCATTTCAGGGCTGCTAAAGTTGCCTTTGATTAGTACCTTTGCCTTTCAACTGTGAGTCACCCTGTTCTCTCCTCCTGTGAAAGCTAATCTTAGTTGTTGTTTTGGGACAAACACTTTACAACTGCAGAGTTATTCAGTAGCAGTGAACTCAGTGCCTTTCTATTTACAGCGAACTTCCCACGCCCTGTTGTCTTGTGATGGAACTGAACTTCATGGAATCACAGGGGATGGCACTGTACCCTTCTGTGCTGAAAAGAGCTTGAGAAGAAAACTAAGTGATACAAGAAGGAGAGAAGTGGGAAAGGGCAATGGAACAGTCTTCCATGGAGGTGCTTTGAGACATCTGAATTTGCTTCTGAGAAGGTGGAAAGGAAGCTGAAGCCCTAAGAAACTGTGGGCCATCACTAGACTCTTGCTATCCAAGCTTAAGAAGTCCATTGTCCCAGACTGGCAGAAGGCCTCTTAATACACAGCATAACACCATCCTGCTGGAGAAGGCAAATCCATGTAAGAAAGGTAATCACTTGAAAGAAATGCTGTTGTGGTCAATAATTAAGTTGTGTGATTGTGTAAACACAGATAACTCTCTATACCACAGAGGTTTTGCTTCCTGCTGGGGAAATTATCAATGACCGAGGAGTGCCTACATCTCTGCTACAGGGAAGTGTCAGACCTATTTAAATGTGTGCAATGGAAAGTAAGACAGGGAACCGGGGACACAATTGGCTGTCCAGGCTGTAGTGACGGTGGGATCTATTAGCTTCATTTAGAGGTTTATTCCAACACCTGCATATGTCTGAGTACTGCTATATGCTACTTTTTAATATGTCTCATTTATTTATATATTTTTCCAGGTTAAATGCAGCAAAGTGGCAAAACAATCTGAAGACCTAATAGAGGGGTAGGAGTTTGACTTCCAAGAAACTATACCCCAGATGTGTCTTGATGAGATTGTGCAATATGAAGAGGTGGTTGTTTCTCCAGAAACTGGGTCATCCTGCTCCCATCTGTTGCTTCTGAGTAAATCCTAGTGTTACACCATCTGATTCATTTGCTCTGTTCAGGATAACATCCTTTTAAAGAAAATATCTAGCATACTCTATCTTCACTATTAGTTACTGACACAACATGCAATCCTGCAGTTGCTTTGCATTTTTATAGAAAAGAGAGACAAGAGGTAGCTATGGGGAAAGACACAGTATGGGTTTCAAACTTGCTCATGCTATGTTACTAGGGGATTTTACTTTCTGAACCTAAGGATCTCTTTTACTCTCATTCACCATTGTATACCATCCCTGTGGCAACAGCAGTGATTACTTAGAAGGAAACATAATGTTACAAAAGAGTGAAACATATTTCTAGCAGACTTTAGTCCACCTTGGTGGGTATAGAGATAAACTTCCCATAAAATACCATTTGCTCCTTACCAAATACCGTTTACTCCTCATTAGAACTGTTCTGCTCTTGTGGGTTCCAGATTCCCATTCCAGTGTATTTCAGATGCATAACTGAAATCAGCTGGGAGAGGGGAACCTGAAAAGGTTTGAGTATTGGGCCTAATAGTTACAGGCATATTCTCAAGTTTAGATCTTTCCAGAACGTGAAACCGAGAGTCAAATAAATTGTAGAATGCAGAATCTAGCAGCTTTTTCCCCTTAACTTTTTAAAATGCTACAGTCACTACTGAAGCAGTGCATACCTATTTTGATGCATATGTAACTTCTGGATGGCCAGACATGAGTCCTAATCCTATGGTTTGGTCAGGACTTAAAGAATCAAGGCAAAGCACTGATGCTTTCCGGCAAATTGATAACAAGTTTGGTTTAGTATCTACATGCAGAAAGGTGACGTCTTCATATTTGCAGTAGTTAAATGCTACCAGGCAGAATTTGAAGGGAAATTATCTATAATTTCTGTAATCCAAAACAATTTGCAGTATTTGCTGCTAGCACATATTGTTCAGGTTCAGATATTGACTGAAGAATTAAAAAATACAACCTATGTGAAATTGGTTATTCACTGGTGAAAAAGACTAAACATTTACTGTGGAAGGCCCTCCCACTGTACTTCCACCCTCCTTACTTTCCCTTCCCCAGGGCATTTCATTACAGCTGCATCCTGCCCTTTACAAACTGCCCTTCTTTTCTGGCATTTGGTCCCTTTAATAGAAGTTGCAAGTCATGCTGGTTTGCAACAGCTCTGTGATGTATGCAAAGAAGGAAAAACAGGATCAGAGCCCTATGTTCATGTTTGCTTGTAGCCTGGGGAAAGATTTGAACTCAGGTTTGCAGGAGGAAAGGCATCATCTTTTTTGTTGTTACAATTCACAATACGTTTCAAAAATTGTCATGGCCTAAAGCCCACAGCTTAAAACCTGGTGTTGAATTTGTGCTTCCTTTGATAAGAAAAAAACCCTACTGTGCTTGTACGGGTCTGAAAGAATGTAAAGCATAGCACTGAGTGCAGGTCTTTTATGTAGGCAGGCAGAAATAAACTGCTTACTTACTGTTTTCTAAGATCTTCTGATACATTGAGACACACCTTTTATGAAAAACTGTTCACTGTTTCTAAAAGAACTCTGCATGAGTTCTTGTTTGGTAGCTCAAGGCACAAATGAAGGTGAAACAAGACTTGCTCTTTGCAAACTGTTATATATTTGATCATCTAGGGTTAACCTTGGCCAGCAGAGCTGCATTGCTAGGTCAATGAGGCCTCCTGTGAAAAGTTTGGCCCACGTGTTTCCTTGACGCTTGCAAACAGGCACTCCTGAGCCTCCCTGGGGGAAGGGATGGGAGTGACTGCCTCAAACAGCAAGCCTGCTGCCCTGCACGTCCAGTCAGTTCGGAGGTAGGAGGCATTTTTTACCCAAAAAGTGCCCAAGAAGCAAAGCACAGCAGTGTAACTAACGCTCCCCTTCTTCAAAGGTCCTGCCAATGACAAGAGAGAAAATTTTCTTTCATGAGACCAAATCTGACAGTCGGTTTAAGACTGACTATCTGAGAAAGTCTCAGAAAGTGTTATCTATCTTAGCAAATGATCTCTGCAGTGCAACGAAACTATGGATCCCACTGCAGACTTAGCTGGCAGAAAAAGGATACCTGCATAGCAAAGTACATGGACAAACCATCCAGGACAAGTCCCAGATGTTCTTGAGTGAGGATCTGTTGTAGATTCAGAGCTGTTATTTTCTTCTCCAGCTTGCTGTGCAGAATTATGAAAGGGGGCATGTTAATGGTGTTCAGCTGTTCTCAAGAAATATACCAAAAAATAAATGTAAGTCCAAAGCATTTCCTATAGTACTGTTGATGAAAACAGTAGTTGAACTATTATGAAGTGGCAACTTTTGGGTGATTATTTCATGCTATAACTTCATGCTGAATATTTATTTCCAAAATGTAAAGCAAGGGTTGGGGAATATGACAGAAATAGTTTACAATGAAACAGGATTCAATTCAGTATGATTTCAGTCATACTCTTACATATTTAAAATAAATGGATACAATAGTCTGCCTACAGTCAGGTTGGAATGACTATTTAGTAGATTAATGTAATAATCCAGACAGTTATTATAGGTTATTATGTGCATACCTGGGATCTTCCTAAAGATACTGAGTGTTATTTACAAGTAACTAAGTTTTCAAATGATGTATTTCTATGCATTTCATCACATAAATACTTAATTTGAAGAAAATGGGTACCTGAAGTAAGAAAGTTTTTACACTTTTTGCTGAGTGGAAGTCAGAGCAAATGAATAATAAGGAAACGTAAGGACACCGGCAGGCTGATCATTGCTCTGTAATTGCTACATTTGATAAACAGAGCATTTCATTAATAAGCCTAATGTAAAACTGGAAAACTTTTATATAAGTACAGATTTATTTTACACTGTTTGAATTCAGAAAATCCTTTTAGTAGTAAGATTCTGAGATTTTGCATGAATCAGAGCTCACTGGAGATCATGGATTTACTTTTATAAAAACAGTGCTCAGACCTCCATGCATTAAAAAGTGAGAAGGATGCACAAGACTCAGGATCTGCAATACTCCTCATCCCATGCTTTAAAGTACTCCTTCAGCCAAGGAGGAGCTGTTTCTTTCTAGACCTACTGTATTTTCCACTCACTCTGCCTCCTTCTGTCTGCTTCAAATAAGCAGTTCTTGCCACATCCTTCCAGTATGATGAATGGAGAGAATGAGCACTTTGGTGCTTTGGTCCCCCCCGACTTGTGGATACTGTCTGTTTGTTAGAGGGAAGACAATAATGTGGAGCATCAACCCTCTGCACGTTCTCTCTTGGGGCCCAAAGAGTCTGTGCAACCATCAGCCTTAAGGTTTCTCTTTGAAAGCATGGTTACTACAAAGACACCAGGTAGCTTTTTACTTTTCTTTACTTTCAGGCCCCTCTCCTGCAGATGGAGGTTATCTCATCCCCTGCTGTTCAGTTTCGCTGTTACTATGTGGTACCAGCTGTGCAATTCTGCCTCTGTATAGAACCCTGCCATTATAGATTGTAGGATTATCAGTTTCTATTGGAGAAAATGCTTTGAATTGCATTAGTGTTCACTGACATGCATTCCTTCAACTCTCTTCACAAGTCCTTGCTTTGGAGCGTGAATATTTAATTAATTGTGTCAAACTTGCTTCTAAAACTAAAAGAGACTGAGGCTCAGTTAATTTACATTTAAACAATTGATATTCTCTTCCGAGTTATTGATTAATCCTTTTTTTGGAAGGATATTTGAGTAAGAATTTGAATTCCACAGCCAAATCCTGCTTCTGTTTCCTATGTTGTGCACTCTACATTGATAGGCAACACTCCCATCAAATTAAGGAAATGCTTTAATTCTGACATTTTAATTGTCACACTAGAAAGAGAATACTACTGTATCTGACCTAGTATTCAGACATACTTATTTATTTCTATTTTTTGAGAACATTAGTGGCCTGAAAATCGCTTCAGGGAAGCACAAGTTACAGTTTTTTAAAAAATTGTTAGTAGGGGCACTTTGCATGGGTTCAAATATTGTCCACTGAGATTCTTCAGCACAGTTTGGTATCAAAAGGTGAAATATTTGAGAGAAAATATTTGAGGAAAGATGTTGAGGAAAGATAACTTTGCATGAAAAGTGAAGCTGGTAGAATCTTTTAACACTAAAACATGGGTATTTTTTGATCTGTAAGTAGATACAGTACAGCTGCTGTCAAGAAAAATAAGTCTCCCTCAATTAAAATGATGGTGAATTTCCTACATAGCTTTTTTTAAAAAAAATGTAATAGTGCATTAGGACTCACTTAGAGCTGTTGGTATTTCCTTATTATCGCAGACCTTCAGTTTTAAAACAGGCAAGTCATTTTATTTTCTTCTGAAAGCAATATCCTGTGTCATAATCAAATGGATCAGCTTATTTTAAGATACACAATTAATGCAGACAGACATTTTTCTTACTTTCACAGAAATCCAAGAGCCAAGTTTGTTCTCTGTGCAAGCTGAAGAAGAGAAGTGTGTGAGCAGCTGTGCAGACATCACTGGTCCAGCAATGCATGCTGGCAATAGTAGTGTGTTATTGCATAGGACAGAACTAGCGCTCCTGCCATTGCCATCCTTCTCTTCTGAGAATTCTTGCTGGATTTGTCACTGTTCCATGTCCTGCTTCCTCAGCCACTGTCCTGCAGCCTGCAGAGTTATCAGAGGATACTGAGTAACGTATTCTTTTACTCATTTTCCTTGTCGTTAAGAGAGGAGATAGTGATGGTTGTAATCACCTTATTGGGAACAGTATTTGTGGCAATAAAAATGTAGACAAATGCTTTCTGAATCTCAATTTATAATAGAGTATCTGTTTTGTCACCCAAGATGCTGGGGGAATTTACTTTGCTTCTAGGATGCTGTTTGCTTATACTGAGTAAAAAAAGACTGGAAAATTTTAAGTGAGCCTGTTGCGATTTAAAAAAAGAAAATGAAAAAGTTGCTTTGCAATGAACCTACTCAACCTTACATGCTAATACCATAAGAGAAAAGGATCCCCTGTTTCTTGCCATTCTTTAGAAATAGCCGTGAAAGAGACCCTGCAGTTCCCCCCCACCTGTTTCCAGAGATGCAACAGCATTAGGGATCTGTCTGGGTAAACTCCATCTGCCTACCCACCCGAATTTTTCTCATAAACTTCTCAGCCTTTCATTTGCATCCAAAGAAGAATTTACATATGGCTTCCTAATGAACATTTTCATTGAGGTATACCATTAAAAAAAGGTGCTGTGTTACAAATTTATTCTGTTATGTGGTGCCTGCTCTGCATAGTATCCAGGAAGCAGTTCCACATGAACTGAAGTTTGGGAACCGTGGCTCTAAAAACTGGTCTGATTCCCATTGCTCTAACTTATGTTTGCTAGCAGCTTACATTCTGGAAGGCATCTGCCTGTAGCAAGGTCTTATTTTGAAGTCAGACCTTGGTAAGATGTGGGAAGAGATGTGTATTCACTTTATTAATATTGCCAGAGACTGCTGACTCCAGAAAAAAAAAGCCCAAACAAAGAGGTAAGGACAGTCTTCTCTTAAAAACTCAAATGGACTGAATAACTTTGCAACACCTCAGACCTTCCAGCCTTTTCTCTGGAAGGCCAGAGAGCCAAAATTACAAATAGACAAACCTAGAACTCAGCCCAGCAAAAAAGTTTTTCTGCGCTTGTATCAGGGAGAGGGGGAACACCACAGAGGAGCTGCAACCTGCTCCCATGTCCCTGAGCCACAGGAAGGGCAGTGCAGAGACATCTGAGAGGGCTGTCTACAAACCAGGCTGGATGCCTGGCTTCCCACACGCCATGCTGGAGACACAGGCACTCAAGTCAGCTTTTGCAATGCACTTCTCAAGCTTGTTAAAAGTACTCGGCTGGATGGATGTCCCCGCGTGGGTCTCTCATAGCACAGGGAACCCTCACTGGGCTCTGTCCCCACTCTCCCAGCTCACAAAGCAGGGGTTAAGTTTTACATTGGTAATTAAACCCTGGGCTGTGTCTTTTTATCCTGGAAGACTAGCTGAGATCCGCTTTTGTTTTTTAATCCTGCCTTTCCTTTAGAGACTGTTGTATGCTGGCGCGGGTTACTGCAAACTGCTGTAGAAACCATTTAGCTCTACTTGGTAAAGCACAGAAGATGCACACAAAACACTGACAGAAGGCAAACCACATTGTCAACCATCACGTGGCACTTCTGAGGATGGTGGTTCTTCTGCCCTAATGATATCAACACCAGCAGCAGGCCTTATGGAAATGTGTCATTTCACAAGATGGGAGACACAGAGCAGAAATCAAGGTGGCAGAGGCTTCCGGCTGGCAGCATCCCAAGAGTTGTAGCAGTTCCCTGACCGTCCTCACACAGCATGCCTGGAGGTGTGAAAGCCTTGCAAGCACTTGCCATGAGAGTTGAGAAGAAACCATGGCAACAGTAACTACGGCTGTGCCTTATCACCATTTAACTTCGCATTCTAGCCCAGTTCTAACTTTTCCACTTTTAGAGTGACCACTTGGCTCAGGCACACGTTTGCCTGTCTCTCGGCTAAGTATTTTGGCCGATTGCTTTAAAAAATTATTTATGGAGTTACAGGCTCTTGTATTTTACCTGGGTGTTTCTTCATAAAATTCTACAAGAGTTTTTCTTCTCATATAATTGCAACCTCAAGCTACCACTCATGTTGTAATTAGTTGTTTACTAGATAGGTGCAAGGACTAGGGTGTTTACTAGGTTATGGATTTCTCCCTTAAAGGCCTACCAGTCTCATACTTCCCCCAGTATTTTATTCATTGCTAAAAAATGCAGTCAAATGGAAAAACCCCAGCATTGTGTGTGCTTTGCCTTCAAGAGATATTATCAAAAAACCTAAATTCTTTGTACACATGAATACAAAAATGTTATCATGGGAGATCTGCTCTGGAAAAACCCTGCTGGACAGAAAGTAATTCACAAGAGTAAGGTAATATAAGTGCAAGAGAGGTCTGATGTTGCAGAGAGATGAAAGCCATACAAATAATTTGCTTTCATCAGAAGTGCTTCTGCTTTACGTGGTACAAATTGCTTTTTCTGCTGAACATGTAGCTTGAGTATGAAGTCATATCCAGACAGATTAAAGGACACAGCTTTACTTTCTGCTTGTAATGTCAATGTTCTATTTCTGCATTTCATTGACTACTTTCTCATAAAGTAGCTGTGATTTTACAGGGCTTCATGCTGCAGTGTTCATCTCTCCTCCTGATTTGTGTCACTGGCCACAAGAATGGGAGAAAGGTTAAAGAAAGCCTCATGGGAGCAAAATCCTTTCAAGGGCTACTTCCCTGCTGACAAGTAAGAGTTGCTACTAAGCCATGTAGCTTGCACACATATTTGTGGGGGGGGAGGGGGGAAAGCAGAAAAAAAAGCAAACACTTTTGATCATCCCTAGCTACATATGCTGCATCTACCCAAATTAAGGCTTTGGTCTCGGTCTCAGACCCCATACCCTTACCCACACTTTCCTGCCTTGCTCTAAACTGTGACACAAATACCATGCATGCCCCTCTTTCTCCATTTCCTGTATTTCCTGTTCCATATTCTGTACTTCTGAAGCTGGACCCATCATGCATACTGTCCTGATTTCCAGGACCTTGCCTTTGTTGATTTACAAGGTTTCCTGTACCCCACACGAATACCAGCCTATTTCTGGAAAGCTTCAGATAGACAGAAATATTTGCTTGCTTGCACAGAACCATTCTGGTACTTGCAGGGTCACATACCCCTTCCTGTTCTGTGGATGGTGCCAAATGCAGTAGACGATCAATAGGGCAGCCTGGCTACCCAAGGCAAGAGAGGACTGACACACTCTGCCTTGCAGCCGTGCAAGGCCTGCCAGGAGCTATGCTCACATGGGCCCCACTAGAAAGTGCTGGGCCAGGGCTGCTGTGTCGCTCTTCCTCTCCAAGCACGTGGCATATCTCATGACAGAGGACCCAAATATCAGAAGAACTTAGGTTGAAAAGAGAAACCTGGGGAGAAACTAGTAAAAGAGCAATACTTCAAACATACATGAGCTTGCGTTAGACCAGTCATAGCAAAGAGGGAAAACAGATAAGCAACAGCCCAAAATTAGGGAATGCCTTCTTTTAACTGCATGCATAGTTTCTTGGATCACTGATACAGGGTTGCCATTATCTTCTGTATCAACACTGAGCTTGATTTTGGGTTCTCTTTCTCAGGGTTTTACTGGAACTATAATCTTTGCAAAGGGACTCTGGAGCAGACCCCAAAGGCATTGAAATAAAATGGCTTGAACTGCTTTTCTGAAGCAAATTTTCATCTGCTTACTTCATCGTGGAGAATGATGGCTCTTTTAAACATAGTGGAATACACCAGGTGCTATGGTATGTTATTAAAATTTATAGTGCCAGAAGCTTCCAGTATGTTGGTCAGAGTAATGTAACAAAAGATGCTATTTATGTTTTTAAGCCCTTCTTTCATCAGCAGCTTAATCATCTCCTACCTTCAATCAGTGAATTTGTTTTGCAGATGAGGAGCACATAGGAGAACAGGAATCTTATTCTGAAGGGAAAATATGAAACCTGCTAGTTTCTGACAGCTTGATCAGAAATGCAAGGGAAGAGTGGAGAACTGTGTTGATGAAGGAAGTCCATTTCTGATTTTGAAAAGCCATTTCTTTTACGTCACAGGTAAAGACTTTTTTATTTCCTACAAAGATGCCTTCTGGAGTCCTGTGTTTCAGCAGTTCTCACAGTGTCTTAGTGAATGCCTGAGATCAAATAACCTCCTGTTTGTTCTTGAATCATACAGCTATATCAGTGTCAACACCAACAAAAAATCTTTCTGTCAGTGTTTAGATGGCTGAGAGCATCTGTTTGGCCAGTAATACAGATAAAAAACAAGAAAGGACAGTCAGATATTAAATAGCTCCTTGATAAAAAAAACAAATCAAAGCTAAGCACCTTGGGAAAAATGTTGCCAGACTCTTCCCAGCACAATGTCGGAAAAAAACCCTCACACAACATGATGGGTGATGAATTCATGAGGGTTTCTTTGTTTTTCTAATCCAGAAAAATGTGTTTGAAAAGTCACTCCAGTGTAGTCACACATTCCTAACCCTCTAGATGGTTTGGTTATAAGTGTTTGATCATAACTAATGGATGTATTTTTTCTAGATTTTAGTAAGGCTTTTGATACTGTCCCCCACCTTCCGGACAAGTTGTCCAGCTGTGAGATAATTGAGTTCATGGTGCACTGGATGAAGAACTGGCTGAAGGGCAGAGCTCAAAGAGTTGTAGTGAATGGGGCTACACCTGGCTGGCAACTGGTCACCAGTGGTGTTCCTCAGGGTACAATTCTAGGGCCAGTTCTGTTCCACTTGTTTATCAATGGTCTGGATGCAGGACTTGAATGCACCATTAGCAGGTTTGCTGACGATATCAAACTGGGACGTGCTGCTGACTCTCTTGAGGGACAAGAGACTTTGCAGAGGGATCTAGATAGATTGGAACATTGGGCAATGATAAATGGTGATGAAATATAACAAATCCAAAGGCTGGACTCTGCACTTGGTATGGAGTAACGCCAGGCACAAGTATAAACTGAATCATAGAATCACAGAATCATAGAATACCAGGTTGGAAGGGAGCTCAAGGATCATCTGGTCCAACCTTTCTTGGAAAAGCATGGTCTAGCATGCTTGGAAAAGTATGGCCCATCACCCTGTCCAGATGAATTTTCAAAGTGTCCAGTGACGGGGAATCCACCACTTTCCCGGGGAGATTGTTCCAGTGGCTGATTGTTGTCATTGTGAAAATGTTTCCTCTTGTGTCCAATTGGAATCTTCCCAGGAGTAACTTGAACCCGTTACCCCTCATCTTTTGCATGTGACTTCTTGTAAAAAGTGAGTCGCCATCTTCTTTGTAGCCACCCTTTAAATACTGGAACATGATGATAAGGTGTCCCCTAAGCCATCTGTTGTCAAGGCTGAACAAACCCAGTTCTCCCAGCCTTTCCTCATGTGGAAGGCTTCCCAGTACTTTGATTATCTTTGTGGCCCTTCTCCTGACCCTCTCCAGCCTGTCCACATCTTTTTTGTACAGCAGGGACCAAAACTGAACACAGTATTACAGATGTGGCCTGACAAGCGCTGAGTAGAGTGTGATGACGACTTCTTTATCTCTGCTGGTGATGACCTTGTTGATACAAACCAGCATCCTGTTGGCTTTTTTTGCCACAGCAGCAGCAGCACACTGTTCACTCATATTGAGCTGGACCACCAGGAACCCCAGGTCCCTTTCCACAAAGCTGCTCCCCAGCTGGGTGGATCCCAGCCTGTACTGTACTCCTGGATTATATTTTCCCAGGTGCAAGACCTTACACTTGTCCTTGTTGAACTTCATAAGGTTCTTGTTGGCCCACTCTTCCAGCCTACCCCAATCTTCCTGTAGGGTGGCGCTCTCTTCTGAAGTGTCCATTTCCCCACTCAGTTTGGCATCAGCAGCAAAATTCATCAGGGTACACTTCATCCCATGATCCAGACCACTTATGAAGATATTAAACAGCATTGGGCCCAATATCGATTCCTGGGGACCTCACTTGTGGCAGGTTGCCAGTTTGAAAAGGAGCTACTTACTACCACCCTCTGGGTGCAGCCTGGCAGCCCGTTCCCCACCCACCACACAGACCACTTGTCTATACCGTAAAGCATCAGTTTTTCTAGGAGAAGGCTGTGAGGAACAGTGTTGAAAGCCTTGGAGAAATCCAGGTAGACAATGTCCACTGTTCACCCCACGTAACCGAGGAGGTTCTTTTGTTGTAAAAGGCGATCAGGTTTGTCAAGCACGATTTGCCCCTGGTGAATCTGTGCTGGCTTTGAGCCCTTCTTGTAAATGGGAGTGACATTAGACTACCTCCAGTTTTCTGGGATATCCCCCAGACTCCATGACTTCTCAAAGATTACGGAGAGCAGCCTCACAATGACATCAGCCAGCTCTTATAACACCCTTGGGTGGATAGCGTCAGGGCCCATAGAGTTGTAGGGGTCAAGCTCTGTTATTAGTTCGCATACGAGCTCTTCCTTCACTGGTAGTGGGTCTGAGTGGCTGGAGAGCAGCCCTGCAGAAAGGGATCTGGGGGTGCTGGTTGACAGCAGGCTCAATGTGAGTCAGCAGTGTGCCCTGGCAGCCAAGAAGGCCAACCGCACCCTGGGGTATAGCAAACATGGCACAACCAGCTGGTCAAAAGAGGGGATTGTCCCACTGTATTCAGCCTTGGCACAGCCTCACCTGGAGCACTGTGTGCAGTTCTGGGCCCCACAATTTAGGAAAGATGTGAAGGTACTTGTGAAGGTACTTGAGTGCATCCAGAGGAGGGCAACAAATCTGGTGAAAGGGCTGGAAGGAATGTGTTATGAGGAGCAGCTGAGGACTCTGTGTTTGTCTGGTTTGGAGAGAAGAAGGCTGAGGGAGGACCTCATTGCTGTCTATGGCTTCCTGAGGAGGGGAAGTGGAGAGTGAGGTGCTGATCTCTTCTCCTTGGGATCCAGTCATAGGATGCATAGGAATGGTTCACAGCTGCATTAGGGGAGGTTTAGACTGGACATGAGGAAGCATTTCTTTACCATAGGGTGGTCAAACACTGGAACAGGCTCCTTAGAGAGGTGGCTGATTCCCCAAGCCTGCCAGTGTTTAAGAGCCATTTGTACATGCCCTTAATAACATGCTTTAACTTTTGTTCAGCCCTGAAGTGGTCAGGCAGTTGGACTAGATGATTGCTGTAGGTCCCTTCCAACTGAACTACTCCTATTCTATTCTATTCTATTCTATTCTATTCTATTCTATTCTATTCTATTCTATTCTATTGTGCTCCATTCTGTTCCATTCTGTTCCATTCCGTTCCATTCCATTCCATTCCATTCCATTCCATTCCATTCCATTCCATTCCATTCCACGTATAAGACTATTTTAACCTTGAAGATCTAGAGACTATTTCTAAGGATCTGTAAAACGTGAGGGAAACATGTCCATTGTCAGAGGGCT
This sequence comes from Dromas ardeola, assembly GCA_013398915.1. Lineage (NCBI taxonomy): Eukaryota > Metazoa > Chordata > Aves > Charadriiformes > Dromadidae > Dromas > Dromas ardeola. The sequence goes on along the minus strand of VYZM01016289.1, from coordinate 66,061 downwards.
GGAATTCATTATGTGGGAACCCATATCCCCATCTGAAAGCTTGTATATGTCCACAAGATTCTGGTTTAATACATCAAATTGGTGCAAGATTGTCTTGAGGTTTTTTAACAGGGAAAGTTATCCACTTTTACTCTTTAAAGCCAAATAGCTCCTACCCTGGGGAAATATTTTGAAAAGCTCTTGTTGCCAGTTTTATGACATTCAGTCTGACTATAAAGGTTACAAATGGAAAGATTAGTAGGTGTTGCTCCTTCTTGGCTTAGCTTTTTAGCTTACACTTTAAAAAGTTTCAAAAAACCATAAGGATAAAAAAAAAAAGAACTATTTACTAGTTCACTATATTAACTATATATACTGCATCCAGTCTATATACTGTATTCACTTATAAAGTGGGATCTGACTCGGAAAGGTTACCACAAAGTTAGTACACAGAACAAGGCTGTGGCATGTGTGTCTGGACATTGGCATGAGATCCAGAGCACGGTTCTGGCTGCTACCAGCTAGCCCTCTCCAAAGCAGTATCTTGGCATGCTTTAGCATAACCATAGGACATTAACCGTTCTCAAGAGACTGTACAGATGAAGATACACTACTCTGGAGGATAAGAGGGCTTAGCTGTAAAGTTTTATGCCAAGCCATGCCAGATAGTGGTCCCTGGCCAATTTTATGTACCACTATAGATATGAAAAAGTCTTGGTTTGACAAAGTAAAACCCAGCTCCTAAAATGGTAAACTGCTCTCCCAGAGTTGTCCTTTTAATCCTGTTGCCCAGCTCTGAGGAAAAAACTTTCTGCCGGTACTTCAACAGGATTCTGCAGTAGACTTTAGTCACACCCTGTTCCACAGCTGACAAAAGCTATTGAATCAGTTCTGTGTGTCACACGGTGACTTGTTTTTAATATTGCAGGCTGGCTAGCCAACAGCCTTGGGGAACCTTACTGCAAATTTCCTGAAACATAATATAAAGGCACTTTTGTTTATCCTATTCACTTCACATGACAGAGCACAGGGAAGGTTAAAAGAAGAGCTGTATGTGCTGATGTTAAGGGTTACAATTCAAGGTGAAGAGCATTTTAGACTATTTATAGCTGATATTTTTCCCCTTTTAGAAACACTGCTAATAATTGCCATTTATTGGAGAGGCAGAGCTCTTTTTCCAGTTTGCAAAATACAGGTTAAAATGCTTGTCAGTTCAAAAGATAATGAAATACGAGAATGCTACAGGAATGCTGGGGTTCGTATCTTGGCTTTCATTAGCTAGACTAAAAGCAAGTCATAGGCAGCTTTGCACACTCATTTGGTACTTTACATGCAAAATTTCTTAAGTTTCTGATATTTAATGTGTAGAACTCTTGTATGAACATCTCTAGCCTTGATAAATTGGATATACAACTCCAAATCTGCAAACTGGATACCAAAGTCCTCAGCTAGGAATTAAAATGTCCTGCTCAGATTCTACACATTCTCGAATAGCAAATGATACAAGTAATTACCCGCCTCTGAAGCCTCCTGTATGGGTTAATCAAAGAATATTTATTTATGCAACATTTAGAAAGTGCAGTGTGCTATTATATCAGTCAAAGCTTGTCTTCATTTAATTTTATACTGAAGGCTCCTTAAACGGCCAAAAGGCAATAAGAGAATAGAAAACAGCAACTGAAATGTCATGGCAACATATCTTTGCCATTGGCAATGGTGGCTGATGATATGCAAATAATTTTTAAGCCACAAGATTACTGGAGAGGCACGTTTCTATTATGTCAGTCTTTTCAAGGGACCTGCACTCCTCAGTAAATGCATATTTTAGATAGCATTGTTGTTTTCTCTGGCTTCATGTTACAGTCTTTCTTTACGTGCTTCATTATAAGGTGTGCTAATTGGGCTGTTACAGTGTGAAAGTGGGTGGCATAAAATTCTTTAGCTGAACTGCAAATCAGACCATGTCAGTTTTTAATCAATAAATTGTGCCTCCTTCCTCATAGGACTTGAAGGAATCTTTAATGTAAATGGAACATCAAAAGTCAAAGTCTTGCTTCATTAATTGCAACTTCTTTAAAGTGAAACGCATGGCAATACTGGCAAGTAAAATCCAGATTACTGTATTAGTTAGCTACCTTCATGTGTAGCTACACAAGCTTGGGAATTCTTGGGAATACAAACTTTGCTGCATATCTCTAAGACTGTATCCATCCCTCCCCTGGAAGTGAGTCAGCCATGCCTTAGTGCATTTGATTTGTTAGTCAGAGTGACAATGAGACTTCTGCCCAGGCAAGAACATCAAAGTATGTTTTCTAAACTGTCCCCTTTTTTGGTCATTAATATGTATTACTCTGCACAGGATCTCCCATAGCGATTCTGCCCTCAGAATTATCACTGAGTTGAGACATTGCATCTCTAACTGTAGGCAGCTGGCAAGGTCATATGGCCCAGAATCTACTTTCAGATAATTAATATAATGTGATAGGGTACGGGATGTGATATATACACATTTTTCCTTATTATCTCTAGGGTTTTTATAATCTTCTTTCTTATTATTTTTCTGATCCCTTTCTGATACATAATTTTTGTTTACATCAAATCAGAAAAATCTGTTTCCAAATTTCATCATGATTCTTTGTAAGAACTTCAGGGAAATTAGAAATTCCTATTCCAGTTTGACCTAAATATATAGCACAGATAGTTGCATGGCACAGCTGCTTTCCAAGAACACCTGTGTATTTTGCTCCTAACGATCTCTGTAAGTGGATTTCTCAATGCATGGATTACTGGAAATTTACAAGTTCCAGTACTGGAAGGGGAAAAAAACCAGTATCTTTGTTTAATGCCTTCTGAAACAACCTTGAGAAATGAACCTTGGGTAAAAGTCACTTAGCATTACTGAAATTGTTTTACTAAGACATGTTTTTGCTGATGATTTATGTTGACAAATGGAATTTCTGTAGCATTTTCCACTTGCACATGGGCAGTATTGCTTTGAGGGCTGCAGCCTGTGTACTGCAATTGTCTACAAGGCTAGCGTAAGGTAAAGATATTGTTTTTCATGGGCGTTTTGCACACAGCCTGTGAAGGCATTTTTGAAGAGTACAGGACAATGTCAGAGCTCTACCCCTCAGAAACGTAGCTCTGTTCCTTCCTTAAATACTGATTTCCATTCAAAACAGAACAGACTTCTCAGTTAAATGATCTTTTTTGATTTGTGGAAATACAAGGTGCTTTTTATCACTCCCTTAAAAAGCATTGTAGGCTGCTACATGCATCCAATTCATTATTTCTACTGAACTACTTCCTCTCTGCTACTAAAGCACCCTGCCAGGTACCACATATTTCAGGATCAAGATGAGTAGGAAGAACAACTAAAAAGTCTTTAAGCAAGAGAAGGAAAGAAAAAGACAGAGATTATGACTCAAGCTAATATTTTCCATGGAAATTGAGAGCTGCATAGAGTCAGTTACCTGTGGTAAAGATATAAAAGAACCTCTTACATTTTAAGGTTTGAAGCTAGAGCAGTTGTTTTTTTCTCTTTTGTACCAATAAAAAAATGTGGATTTCTACTAGAGATACTCCTCCTGTAGCTATATAGATGAGAGTATCTAAAAACTAGTATTTTCAGTGTTTAGCAAATTGAATTTATTTCAGGGAAATCCGTGCATAATTTAATACCTCATACTCTAATGACAGAAAATGTCTGTGAAAACCTTCAACCTGTTCTGCTCAGCACACAAAACCAAGACTGGCTACACAGTCTCCCAGTGAGAAGGCTTCATGCTATACTGTGGAAAACAACCTTCAATTTTTTTGTCTGTATATAACAACTCTTCAGAAGATATAGCCTAAACAATATCTTGCAGTATTTTTCTGTCTTGAATTCTCAGGAAACCCACTATTATATTTTTTTTTCCTCACTAAGCAAGTAGGACATGGAAGGAAGAAATGATTTTAAAAACCATGAGTTATGTTTAAGAATTTTTAATTTACTTAAAAATAAGGCTGCCAGTTCAGAATAATGACGAAACAAACTAGATAATCAGTGCAAAGTACCATTTTCTCTGAATCCCGATCACACAGATGCATTTAAGAATCATGTTTCACGTGGGACTTTCTGCCTCAGCCTGAGCTCTCCCGCTCTTCATCCATGCTGCTTGATTCCTGCCCTGCGCCGCGCTGCTCTGCCACCCACTGGCCTCTTTATTCCTGATAGAGACAGGGCAGTGGAATAACAAAATTATTTTCCTACATACATCAAAATGGTGATTTGAAACAGGCCCACCTGAAGTATCTTTTCAGCAAATGATGCATCATTTCAATGCTGTTCATATCTGTACTTTTCCAAAATGGAGAAGACTGTCTAAACAGGCTGCTAAAGGAGTGGGGCAGAGGCCATCCAGCGCTCAGCTACCTGGATCTTGTCTATCTATCCTGGGTACCACTGCGCTGCTGAACTTCCCACACATTTGGACTCATATCTAGGAGAGACAAGCATCTTCTGCTGGCATTAAAAGGCAGCTATGAATGACCCTTGCCTCAGAGAGTTAAGACCATTGTTTACGTATTTAATTGTGGATTGACCCCATAGATACCTAAAGTGAGGCTGCACATGCATCAAAACTTAGAGGTGAGACAGGCCTTGGGTTCTACCTACCTGCCTGTATGACTTCATACCAAATGTGAGGCAAGGAATTTCCACAGACTGGAAAGAGCTCTCTTACCTTTGCAGTCTCTATGTTAATGTTTTACGGCTGTGTTTTGCACATTGGAGACCATGTTTTCTTGTCCATGGGAGCACTAGCATGAAGTAGCGAAGCCCATTTTTGCACTTCCAACTCTTCACAAGTTATTTTTATGTTTTGAAAATTAAAAAGATACTACTGGAACAGAACTGTTATATGCATAAAATGTTTTAGGAAGTTCTATAGTTTTACATAAAAATGTAAAATCTTTCCCCAGTATTAAAAGCAATTAACATTCACAATTTCTATTCCAACCTGGGAAAGCAGATGTTCATAACTGATTTTGATTTAACATATGGCATAAATATGTTACCCCGTATTTCCATGCTCACATGAAAGCAAAGCTTTTTATGAAGGACATCCAATATTCTGCTATATTAATGAGAGCCCTTTCTGTGCCACACATCCAGATAGCTCATGGACATAAGATGCTCATCTTTCCTTACCACTTAAACAAGAGTGCTCATTCCTGAATTCATGTTCTGATCATTATATGAACAGTACTATTAAATAGCACCAAAATTATTACTGGTTTTGCGTTATTAGATAACCTGTCCTTTGAAGATACTCTTCCAAAGTACATCCCCCTAGATATGCCTCACATTTCTGTTCTGCTTTCATTAATGAAGTACGGTATGTCTTAGCATGCAGTCATCCAGCCAATTTGACGGCCTGGTATATCCCTTTTATTTGAGAGTAGAATAATTACAGTTTCCTTAGCCACCAAATTGACCCTTATTTTAAGTGGCTTAAATTCTCCAGGGCTAACAGATAGCCCTGTGTTTCCCTCTTGGAATAATGAAGAGCATGTTCCTTTTAATGATGGTTGTATTAGACATTCTCTTATTCACTGTGTTACTTGGAGGCAATTATGTTACATCAGTTTCCATGAGGTAGACTGAAAGATAAGAAAAAGATCAAGATGTTGCCACACACTGATACTATGAACAGGCTATTCATGAACATAGAAAAAGGAGGTGGAAAACAAAAGTAAGTCAGATTCTCAGCTAACACATATTAGCAGTGATGGGATCCCAGGAGCAGCTTCAACAGCCACCAGCTGAGGGACCTTTGTGAATGGAGTATCCTTGCACATTAGCAACTGAGGCACCCACTCGAGTGTCAGCACCTGCAGCTGTGAACCGTCACATCATAGGGGAGGGAAGAGGAGACCTGTACGCCCTCCTATCATCCAGTGTCACTGATTAGAGCAGACAATTCAGAAATAAGATTATCTTAGTCTCTGAAGTATTATTCAGTATGAAGGCCCTGCAGCTAACGTCTACCAAAGCATGATACATATTATGCACAACTGGTATTCAATATGCCAAAGGCAGATTTCTGCTAACACCGCTGAGGTAAAGGTAAGAAATCAAAATACTGAAAAGCCCAGGGATTCTATCACAACAAACCAAAACCAGGAAAAAATATTGCGTCATTATTGGATTCCATATTATTGGAAACAGATCTGCAGAGATTTGTGGAATTTGTCTTCATTGACATCTGCTCCCAAGCTGCATCCTTATTAGCTCCTTTGCATTCAGTAATTATCTTACTGTTCCTTAGCTAGACTTAGAAGTTATGCAAATCAGGATAGAGAAGATACTAAATTTCATCAGGCGCTAATTAAGTCGCCTAGGGTTTACTCCATGGGAATTCTGCCATCAGTGCAGAAGGAACAGAATCAGGCTCACTGGTTTTGGTGCTGAGCACCTGTGCTGAACTGCTTGCACCGAAGACCCACACTCAGGTACAATATGTAGTATTCTAGATGATCTTTTTGCATCAAGCGTTCATCAGAATAAAATACTGTATTTTGTTTCAATATTATACTTTCAATACAGGATAGTATGCCATACTAGCTAATACTTTTGTTTGAGACAATGTTCTAGTCGTATCAACACTGTGAGAAGCCTAGCCTCCGCTAGGGTTCCTGGTCCCTGTTTTGACCTGGCCCTTCAGACAAGTCAGGAACTGGTGCTGGCTGACTGGGCTCACACTCTATTACCTACAAACGTTTGCTCTTCAGGTCTGAAGTAAAAGCATCCTTCTGGCCGGTGTTAACAATGAACTATGTCAGCTCATAATCACAGACATAGTTACAGCATATGTTAAGCATTCGTATTTCCAGTTCAGCACAAAGAACAATTATAGAACTGTACACAGTGACAGGGACAGAGCTGAAACAATAGGACCACCATCTAAGGCAACAGGCAGAGGGCTTTCTCTTTGCAAACAGGCATTAGAGGATTATTTGGCAAGCTGCGTACACACAGAAAAAAAATTGAGGGGAAGAAGCCAGCAGACAGAAGGAAACAGTTTGGTCCAAGAAGAAGGAAAGAGTAAGTGTGCACTCCAGGGAACAAAAGCATGTGTGTGTAGTGAACCACCTACTGATGTTTCTTCCTTACGTGTTGTAGGGAATCAGGACTTTAGTTTGATCTAGACACTGGGTTTATAGCTGTTCCCCTGTGTGCACCTATGACTGATCTACAGGCTTGTAGAGATGTTGAGCTCCAAAGTGTCTGTGGAAGAGGAAAGGAACTAAGTTTCAGCATTTCTGTGCTCTCCAGACTGAATCCACTCATGTCGTGTCTTGTCTACACTTGCACAATCGATATCTCTTTATAGTTCAGATTATCAGCATCTTGGAGAAGGAGCTGTCAGCGGTATTATTTTAATAGGCATCATGCCTGCCCATATCACCATGCCAATAATTATAGCTCTGGATTGCTTTCTGTGGATTGTGTGTCTCAGGCAAAAGTGAAAGGAAATAAATTAGAGGTATTATTGTAGCCGAGATCACAGATTTTGAATGAAGCTGTTGGGCACAGTAATTTAGATTTACATTTGTTAAAAATAGCTGTCAAAGTTATATGTCAGTCTGTTAGCACAATGTTTAATTTATCTTTCTCCGCAGCAAGGTTGCCTGGAAACAGAGAAATAATCTGAGAAATCCCTCTGTTGAAAGTGTGGTATCACTTGAGAAATCAATATGGCCACTTTATGACTGCTATTTTTATTCAAAGATTTAGAACCTCTGAGATAAAAAAAAACCCTTGTAGTAATTTTAAATACACCTGGTACAACTAGCAACTTGGAGGTAGGATTTTGTTCAGCACACAGCAATCTGTCACTTTCACAATTATAGCGTATACTGGTATCTCTCCTGGCACAAGCAACAATCACATTCAAGGCAGTGTTTCGCTTGCAAAATGCAAACTTAGGACTGAGGGCTGACTGGCTTCACAGAGAGAAAGGAAAGCAAATTATTTTTAACCACAGGCCATGAGATTGCAGCACTAAGTGCAGTAAGAGCATGGAAGTATCCATACTTATAGTGTCTATCCCTGGCAGACAAACAGAAGCCTCATGGCCAGAGTAGCTCATTCAAATGATGCTACTGAAGAGACATCCTTCTAGGTTTGCTGTCAGTTCATATACCATTCCACATCATGCATGACTGCAAAGGGTAAGGAGGCAAGGACAGACAGAGCTGACTGTGTCCGTTATATTAACTAGTCAAGGGGAGAAACAATCATGCAAGATTTTTCAGAAATACAGCTTCATGCTCTGAGTCTTATTTTCCTGTGCTGAACTCTCTGCTGATGAATAATGGTCTTTAGGGAACACTTAAGAAACACAAGCATCAGTCACTGCAAAAAGCTTTTTGAGCCAAACAGCTAGGTTGTAGGATTTCTTATAATGCAGGGGATTTATCAAAGCTTTTGATTTTTTCTTTATTGGATTATGCAGAGGTTTAAGAACACAATACACCCTTAATTGTATGAAAAAACATCATCACATAGGTTATTCCCCTGAAGTTCTTGGGACACACGTATGGGTTTAAATGGACTGCTTGATCAGGCTCCATGATTCTTTGCTAGATCCATCTTGCTACCAGTTTTGCAGACCTACAGGTGACCCTGCTCCTTGCATCCCCACTCTCCTGCAGTTGGGCTCTTCTATTTTCCACATTTCTCAGCATCTTGCCTTTGTAGACACCACATAAGCACAAATATTGCTGAACTATGAGAACGCTGAATATTAAGCCGTGAATGCAATAAGCATGGGTGGCTGCAAAAGGTTTCAGTGGAGTCAGTTGCACCATTGCGCAGTCAGAACTTGAGGCAGATGCAGGCAGAGCAAAAAACAGTAGGAGGAGGCAGTGCCTGCTGGAAGAGCAGGGTGAACAGTTTATACTGAATAATTAATATGATGTGCTTCACCATTCTCATTCTTCACAGATTGTCTGTCAGCAGGCTTATGTTTTTCCCATTAATTTTCTGTGGCAAAAAAAAATCCAGTTTGATTTCTGCCAGTGATGTTGTTTGTTATCAGTGGGGACAGAGTGAGCATTCAGTATGCAGACTCAGGAGTTGCACTGGTTGCTTTTGGCTGTACAAACATGCATTTTTTCTGTCACCTTACCTGGAGAGTGACATTCTTCAAAGCCTGGTCCTGCTACAATTGAATTTACTCCAGGATCCCCACTGATTTGAATGATACGAAACAATACCCTGCAGTTATATGCTCAAACCAAATCAGTGCACCACGGGTACTCACACTGAAAATAAAAACAATCCCTAGAGGATTTTATATTCCACATGCGTGAATTTTCCTGTCCAAAACGTTACTTATACATGGAGGACATGACAATAAAAAGCATAGGCCAATTCCTGTTCTTTCTTAGATCTAAGTATGATAAGCAGAATTCACTGGCAGCCAAAAGTCATTTTACATTGATATATTTAACAGCAAAATTTGACAAAAGGCAGGAAGGCCAAGAGCTGATACGAAGCAAGCTTTTAAGTTTTGTGGCCTTCAGCTAGAACTAAGATGACTCAAAGAATATAACATGCAATTCCAATAACGCTACAGGGATGCTGTTCAAGAGCAAATGTAAATTATGATGAACTTATGCATCCCTGGGGATTTACACAAAGAGAATACAGAGACGATTGCCTTTGGGATGAATGAAGGCTGCAGTACTCACTGTGCTATACCCACATTAGTTTCTGTGAGCAAGACATGAAGAACGATGGCAACAGCAAGCATAGAATTGTTCTCAGGAGGGTTCCGAAAGAGCTGCTCTACGGGTGAACGCTCATCAGAGGAGCTGGGGTATCTCCAGGGCAACTTGTTTCTATGACACTCCTGCCACAAGCATATTGATCTGCACAGACCTATAGATGTAGGCCTTGGATTTCAGCAGTCTTTCAGTATAGTCTCCGGCTGTACACTGCTGTAGCACTGTTTTCAAGAGCCATTCATGCATGGAGAAAATTCAGCAGCTCTAGTATGGACACCAGCACACACACACAGGTGGACGTGGCCTCTCCACTGCTGATGCAGATGTTCACATGCTAAGGTGTCCAGGCATGTAAGAGAAAGTTTGGCATAAGCAGGACAAGAAATAGTCATCAAGAAATTATAATCAAGTTAACAAAACACATGGATTAGAATGTGTTTGGGTTTTTTTCAGGCAAAATAACCTTAACGGTATTTGATTTACAATTTACCAATGCAAGGATCGCTCTGGGCCTGTTTCTTAATAATGTGTAATAGAAGTGCTGGTACTTTGGGGCAGGGGGAGGAACTGTAGTCCCAGTCACCTGAGTTCCACCTCACCCCTAATCTGCTAGCATCTCTTAGGAACACTCTTCATAGTTTGCCTCACTGGTAAAGGCTGGTGTGGGGGTGTGCTGTAGCTGTATTCCCTGACAGCTCCATTCACCTCAGCAGAGGGATAGACTTGGAAACCGAGCAGTGCTAATGTAATCCATTCCCTTAATTTGAGACAGTGACAAGCAAAGTGGTTACAAAATAAAACTGTTTTTTCTGCAGTGCCTTGTCTTTGTTGTGGTCCACAAGAAGATGGTCATCCACAAAAGGGGCCTTTCAGAGGGGCACTCTAACTGTTCAAGCAGAAAGCTTTATTTAGAGGGATCTTTAATTAGCAGCTGTAAAGAAATGGTGGTGTGGAGACTTGCATAAAATACACTCGGGGGTTATGATACTGAAAGCAAGGGAGGAACTTGAACAGTAGAGCAAGATAAAGGAAAAGGGATATGGGTAAGAAATTACAGATGAGTTTTCAAGATGACTTGGTGGAGCCATTCCCTGAAACTGATCTTTATACAGCCTCCTTAAGCTTTTTAGCCCAGGCATTGCAAGTTGTACACTGATAGGAAATTGTTTTCTGGTCTGCCTTGCATTTGCAGGTATTTGTTAAGCAGCACAACTGGTGCTTTGCTAATGGCTAAGAATTGCTAAACTTTCATAGCAATATTAAGTTCTGAACTCATCATTTGTTAAGTTTATAGCTCAGATGATGCCTAAGACCTTTCTGGGGTTTTTCACTGGGCTGATGTTTGCTTGGCCACATGGCTTCTGCACGCATGTATGTCGTAAAGACATATAAGACTTCCTGGGACAAAAAAAAATCTTATACAGAGAGAAGGTGGGGTTCACTGACTCATTCGCCCTCATTCCTTAGATACTTAGTATCAACTAGCCACTGCATTTAGCGTAATTATACTCGGCCAGGTTAACGAACAATTGCTTGTCTACATGAGAAGCCCCATTAAAAATCGATTTACCTCAGCAGTATAGGAGGTGTCTTCTACCTCATTGTGCTTCACAGAACTCCCCAAATCTAACTCAACACATTGCTGCAATACAACAAATCTACAGAAACATAGACTGATCAGCTTTAAGTTGTGTATTTCATAGAAAGTGAAGGACGATAGACTCTGACTGTATTTGTAGAATTTTCTTCCTGTCTTGACCCTTAGAACAGGAGGGAGTTCAGGGGAGATCTCTAAAACAACTTGCAGGGTGATTTACATGGAGAAGTTCAGAAAGCTGGTCCCTCCCTGTGCTCTTCCCCCCTTGCCACCCGTTTTATTAAGAAACTGAGAAAACAGGAGGGAACCCCAAAGGTGACAGCAGCGCTTGTGGGGGATGCACTGCCCTCCGCAGGCAACCTGCCTTAGAAAGCTCACTGCTGCCTTCAGGCCAACCATTCAAGCGGGAGAGGCGCCCCTCCAAGAAATAATATTATTTGATATTACCTTAACTACCAAGACATACCTCGCGGCAATAAAAAAAAANNNNAACAACCAAAACATCCCCCCCAGAAAAAAAAAAAAAAAAAAAAAAAACCAACCAAAAAAACCCAAAAACAAACAAAAAAAACCAACAAAACAAAAAACCAACAACAAAAAACAAACAACCGACCACCACAGCCACCAAGCCGCCTCCCTTCCCTCTGTTGAGGACGCCTCTGCCAGAGGGCGGCGGCCTCCCCCGCTCCCCTCACGGGCCTTAAAATGGCGGCGGGCGAGCCGCCGGGAGGTAGCCGCCCTTGCAGGGGCGCTTACTTCGCGCCCTGAGAGGGGCTATCACGAAGCGGGGAAGCTGGGGGAGGGTTTGTTTAGCTGCCTGCACCTGCCCCGCTGCCAATGGCGCTCCGGGCGGC
>VYZM01016289.1:20435-53706 GCA_013398915.1 Dromas ardeola | reverse complement strand
GTGGTGCCGCGGACGCTGCTGTGGAACCTGTGTGCGTTTGTGGGGGGGAAAGGCCCAGCCGAGGCAGCAGTAATTTACAATTTAACGGAGGTACCAGTTAAGAATCGGCGATGTGAGTTTGGCCTAGGCTCCAAAGGCCGTTTTGCCCTCCCTTGGCAGCCCTGGGGGGTTGGGGCCTGGCCTCAGGAGGGCTTTGGGAACCCCGGTTGAAGGGGCACAGGGATGTTGCTGGTGAAGGAGGTGGAAAGGACGAGATGAAAGTCCACGTTTAGCTGACTAAAGGGCGCGGGAAGGGTGGTAACGGTCCTGATCCCCGTCTTTTTTTTACAGCTGGTGTTGCATTTTCATGCCTGAATCTGTCTCTTGTCATAAGCAGGTAGAGCTGCTGGTAATGTAGTGCATCACAGGTAACAACGTGCACTGCCTCTGCACAGTAGTGTATCTCAGGGCCAAGAGAAGTCCACCGTATTCTGATGTGAAAGATGCTGCCTTCAGATTTTCCTGAGAAATAAAGGCAAGCTTTTTATTTGCACTTGGGAAAACAGAAAATAGGCCAGGGAGCAGAATAATCTGCTTGGCTGATAAAGGCAAAAAAATTCCTCTGTGTTTCATTCTGCCCCTGGATATTTATCCCCACAGCCCTTCGTTACTCTTAATTGTTCTGGACTAGAAAAATTCTTAGCAACTTTTACCTCAAAGTGCAGAGTAAAACAAATAGTCATAATTCCTTGGACAAAAATTGTATCAAACGCTAACCTTCGTGAGAGCTGCCCCTATTTCTGTACACATTCTCAGTCAAAGAAAAGCATTTTGTCTCTTTGATACAATGCCCAAGCTTGCAGATATGTCATGTCAGGAGAGATACTTTTGGGGTGTGAGGGCAAATGTAACTTTATTTTTGTATCAGAGGAGCAGAGGCAAGCTGAAAGAGAAGAGGCAGCCACTCTCCTCCAAACCGAAACCAGACTCAAATACGGTTTTGGGTTTTTTGGTTTTGTTTTGTTTTTTGCCTATTTACTTCTAACTTACAGGCAGAAACTACTGTGCTATATGTGATCTAGTGTTACAATGGCTTTCCCTTACTGTCATTTTTGCTTGTGATTTTGGGACTTCAAAAGGTAACAGTACACCTCAAATGGTATATGACTACACCCTGCACACTAGAGACAGTCAGAATCTTGAGGCACATGTCCATTTTGGACATGGATTATCAATGTAATGGAGCCTTATGAACTGGAGTTGTGCATGGCACAAGTGGTAAGATTTTTCTGCAAAAACACAGCCTTATAACGTCTGTAGCCACCCAGTCTTTTTCAGGCAAAAGGCCCCATGGGATTCACAGAGACTGCAGCATGCCAACACACAGCTGTGCACCCATTTCTGATGGACTCATCACTTCAAGCTGCTACAGCAAGAGATGGGGAAGTAGGAAATATTTCTTATGTCCCACTGAGCTCCATCAGGTGGGATTACTGGTTGACATCTGCAACCCAACTCGAGTCCAGCCACCTGGCTGAGGTGTCCAATGTGGGGGACAGTCAGTCTGCATGGAAGATTTTGTAGTTGCTCATGTTGTTGCAGTTTCATCTCCAGGCCTCATCCCTGATTTCTTGCCAGAGCAGGAAGCAAAGCTCATCCTAGCCCAGTTTTGCAGACCCAATGAATTCAGGTGAAGATTGGCTCAAGTATTTAAATTTTCTGATTTCCTTCAGAAATTTGAACTGCCTTTCATGGATTCTGCTGCAGCTACCGCTAATGAAAGCTACAGGTGTATATCTAAGATGTGATTCAGAGAGTCAGTTTCCCATTTTGGTGCAGAGTAAAGCATCTGTTCTGAATTCAGCACATAAAACCTCTCTTACTGATGCTAAAGGAAATTATGTATGTGAAATGAATAGAAGGCATGCCACATACATGAACTGGGCAAGCCAATTTATAGTCTCAGTTACGCTACTGTAAAGGTAAGGTGGTTCATTAATTGCTAGTGGTGCTGTGTTTATACCACTGATATATAGTCTAATTTAATCATATATATATAAAATGCTTTTGCATGTCTGTCTTTAGCGTGGTTGATCTGAGGCTTGGGAAGCCACCTGGTGAATTTACAGAGCAATCACTATTAATCCACAGAGTGGTGCTGTTGGTGTATTCTGGATGTACAGCAGCAGAATACAGATGTTTCTTTAGCCTGTTTAATTTAGATAAACTTTTGTCCAGGTGGCATTGTAACTATGGACAGAATTTAAACAGAATGCTTTACATTTCTTTTCCAGGCACTCAGCCTCTCTGAACAATAAGTGTTTTGTTTTAATTGCAATTTTGTGTATCTGGATTAGTTCTTGTGTTTTTCAACTGTGGTCATGTAATGTTATTGTTGTTTATAAGTGAATGTTAGTGTTCTTTGACCCGGTGCAGAACTGGAGAGGGCTGTCTGTCCTCTTACGTCTTTTGTCCCTCAGTGTATGAGGTAGTGTGACCTCAGGGTTTTAGATGACAGCTGCGGACTATGCCATCTAGAAGGGCTTCCTTCAGTGTGAGGCTCCACGTACAGGGGAGCCTAGTCCAGGAGCCAGCATAACACCTCTTGCTCACCAAGTCAGTGTATGATAAGACACTGGTGTCCTCTACTTTATGACTGAGCAGAAACAACACAGTTGATACTAGGTCAAACTTCTCTACATTATGCCACCACATGCTTTTGTCTACGTTATGCCAGGACAGTATAACTCTCTGAGAAGAGAATATTTTGGTTCCCATGCCATAAATTGCTGGCCTTTCTGAGGCAACTCCCGGTGACTCCTATCTGTACCATTCTGTATCACCCTACGTAAGTTACTCTTTTTCCTTTAGAATTTACTACTGGCTTGGTTATTGTGGAGAATTAGGCTACCTTTATCTTAATCATTGGTTCATCAGCTACAGGTCACAAGAGTCAAGTTCTTTTTAATTTCTCAGATAAATCAGCCCTTGCAAGCCTTTCTGCCCTTTCCTGAATTCTCCCTTCTGTCTACTTTGACTCCTTGACTGTCATCCCAAAGGAGGGAAGTAATGGGTGCTTCACAAAACGATGTGTCTCTTGATTTTTTCTTGAGCCTCACTGGTGAACCAGCTTGAATTTCCCCTAATTACAAAATAACAGAGGAAGCCCAGTCTTTTTGTCTTAGCTATAAGGTAGGATTTCAGACAGTTTGGCTTTGAGATCTCAGTTGATGTGGCCAGTCCTGTGGGAATCTCTCTGATCAGGTTTCTAACCAGTGCTCACCTAGCTAGTTTAAAATAATTACTAGATATTTGCGTAAATGTACTATGAGGGGTGCATAATAGATTTTATGAGGAAAATTAATCGCAATTTTATCATTGATAAAGGATTTCTAATGGCTTTAAAATTTATACAAGGTGAAACAAGAAGACTAGATAGATCTGCTGAGAACAGAGACAGATAATCCTTCTTCGAGAAATCAAGAGCAAATTCTGCACAGAGAATCTATGTTGCTTTAGAGAAGAAATGGCTTGTTTTATATCTTTGTGAAAGACCTTTGTGCAGCTTTAACTATTAAAGCTGCACAGACTGTATTGCAAAACACTGATGAAAATAGAGGACATTGCCAGTGGAACACTCGGTTAATGTGCACAATGAGCCTGGTGATCTCTTATCTCTGCATTCAGCATATACAAGGTTTAATTTTGTAAAGGCTGACTCTGTCATTCTTTCTCTGCTTAAACTTATTTTAATAAATACTCCAGTATCCAATTCTTGACTGTTTTACCTATATAAGTGTGTGTCAAAATTTCATTAAAGTACACATTACACAAACTCTGTCAGTGGCAAGTTGTAACAAAGCTGTATTTTGTACAGTAGTTTCTTCAGCTACATCATACTTCCAAGATGCCTGTGACGTTCTGTGAGACACTGTTTTCAGTTGCCAAAAAGTGCACAACTTTCAGAGGAGAAATTTTGGGTGTTACGTATCTACTTTGGGCTGATACGTACCTAAAGTTAAAGCTCAAATAGTTCCGCCATTTCTGGGAATATGTACAGGGGCCTAAACAAATTCTTTGTTGTTGTTGAGAAGACCGGCATGCTTTGTAGAAAAGTTTTTGATGTGGTGGGGAGATTGCTCTTTTGCTAGCTGGAGCTTTCTCTAGCCTACACAAATGTACCTCCGTCTGGCCAGGTTAGAACTTTCAAAAAAGCTTGATTGTACGTGCTCAGTAAAAGTTTTTTCAGAGCACAGAGCTAAATTTAGCCTAGAGATCTCACTTGCAGTGAGGGTGCTGCATCCTCTGTCACTCCTTTCCAGCTGCTCTGTACACCAATAAAAGGCCCACAGAACAGCAAAGCACGCTTGCTTCCAGAATGAGCATTTTTCAGTACTTGTTCCCACTGTGTATGTGGAGGGTCTTTTACAAATTAGAAGAGGCGGTAGACTGGGACAGGAAAGCCCTCACCCCTATTGAGAAATGGAGACCATCAGGACAAAGCAGTATAAAAAGCTTGCTAAAGGACCATTCCCCCAGGTAGAAAACGCTTTCTGCCAGAACTTGGAATTGCATGTGGGATTTCCAGTCAGTATCTTCCTCCATGGCCAGAAAACAGCTTGGAAATCCACTGGCAAAATATGTTTCATATTTTCCTTCACTGATATACCCAGTTTAAGGTTAACAATTCATATGCATATGAAAGTGCTCTTTTAGTCCAAACTGACAATCCGTGTGGCCTGGAATTTCTGTTTTTGCCGGAAAAGAGCAAAGTTAATAACATTAAAAGAAATTTAACACTCCAAAGTTAAGCACTCCATATTTGTGATGTGCAGTCATTCCTCCCCTTGCCTTATTTCCTACAAGTCCTCCAGATTCTACAACAAATAATTCAGGGATTCTGGAGACAGCAGCCTTATTTACTGCATAGCTTTCCTACACTCCCAGACTGACTGTCCTCCACCCAGAATTTTGCTGAGGTTGTTTGGAAAAATAGGATGTACTCATGTACTTAAAAACAGCAAGATAGCATATGCACAAAGGGGCCAAGTTTCAATAACCTTAGTGTTCTTAGCTCCTAACTGAAGTTTTTAGACTGCAGAGTGTTTGATTTTCCTTAGCTTAATATAGCTTCAGAGAGGGAGAAGAGATTGTAAGATTAACTGAAGAAAACCAAAACACTGATAGAGGATAAATCTTACCCTGTTTGAAGAGGAAATAAACCAGGTATCAGAGCTTTCTTAGCTGGGGGGAATGGTGAGACTTAAACAGATTTCTGCCTTTAAATGTTTATTCCATTTCCTGTAAGTTCTGTTTTGTTACCGTTTTCCCCTGGTTATAATTCATCAAGAACGGAAAGGTGAGCTGCAATTTTACAGAAAGGTGAGGACCTAATTGTTTGTAAGTACTTAGGTTTAGAAAATGGCCAATACAAAAATGTGTTCATCTGTTTCAATTCAAGTGACAACAAGGGATTTGGCACTGGCCAATTTCTGAAGGTTTGGGTCTACAGTCTTTGCAGACACAACTCCATTGACTCCCCTGAATAAGCCAAATACACTCCAACTGTTTCTACTTTCTTTCCTTTCAAAATGGAATTTGGCATGGCTGCATCTCTGGTCCTATGGGGTTCTGACAAATACTAGTGCAAAGCCCAAGGTTTGCAGGTGTGGAGTGTTGTACATAGCTGTGCAGGGTTAAACAGTGACAGCAATTCTCTGTAAACAGTTGTTACATTTCTTAATTTTACGATCATCTCTTGAATTGGGTAAATATATCTTTATGACTGTGTTCCTTGTAGCCTTTTAACAAAGACATGAAGAAAGGGAAGTATTTTCTGGCTTTTAAAACATTCTCACTTTCCCATTCCTAAATGCTAGCCAGAATCAGTGAGAGTATCTTTGGAAACATTTAGTCTGTTCATCAATTAGGCTTTGTTATTAGTGAATGGCTAAATTTGCATGCCCACCAGTATTCTTTTTAACACTAATAGCCTGAATTAGAGAAAGTCTGAAGTACTGCAATGTGAAACTCATGGTTTAGTGTCCCCCTTCTAAAGGAAAGGGCCCCATGGCTGCTTCTTCCTTGTGTGCCTTTTCTGTCTGTCTTGGGTTCCTCTGAGGCAGTATTAACACTGCATGTTAGCCAGGTGACATTTGTTTGAAAACAGAGTCCTTTGGGGAAAATCCCCTTTTTTGCATAGGATAGGACAGAGAGTAGGGAAGTGGCTGAAGATCAGTCTATTTTGCTTCATCATTTATCACAAAATGTTACTTCTTTTCTGGATAACTTTGTGTATGTATTAACATTTCCTTTGGAAATTTAGTGAGTTTATGTGAGGATAAAGGGCAGTACTCCATATGTTCTGCTTTCATGTTTTCAAAATAATGTGACTGGTTATATATCAGGCTAGATTCACCTATGAGACTGTCTTAGGGTACCTGTAGCATTTCACTGTGGTAGTCTGCACCTTCTCTACCCTGTATTGTACCCTCTACCTGTATATGTGATACTATTATAAAGGCAGGCAGTATCACTGTCACATACCCTTTCTCAGGTCTCTTCTGGGACAAGGGAAGTAGCCGTGGAGGTGCACTAGGGAAACACGGATGTAGTATGATTTGGATCACACTTCTTGAAGCCAGAGGCCTTTTATTTTAGTGAAGGTAGAAATGGCTCTAAAAATGTCTAAAGGGGAATTGAGACAAGATTTCTTTTCTGAAGAATGCGTGAAGGCGTGCAGTTGTCTTCAGAGGGTGATAGGCTTTCTGAGAAGAGCAATATTTCAGGATTGTGTTTGTCTTGGCTGGCTGGGGTGAGGAAAGAGCTTGATGCCTAAAAGGGGAAAAGGAAGGAGTATTCAACAGGAGCTCAATGGAAGGATGTGGTATGGCAAAAGGATAAAGGAGGTCATGTACAGGAGATGCAATCAGGAACAGATTTTTTTTTTGTGTGTGTGTGTGTGACAAATTAATACACTCTTACACTCACTGGGATCCCACCTTCTCCTTTCCAGTTGCCAGGACTTTTGTGTGGGCTCTTTGAATGCTGTCAGTTGCCATACTTCATTAATGACCTTTAAGGGGCTAACATTAACACCTGTTTGTGGTTATTTCCTGTCACTGTTTACTCTCCCAGATGGTACAAATACAATATGCCCAGTGTGTTAGGCATTTGTCAGTAACACACTCTTTGCCAGCTAAATGCCATTCATGTTAAATTTGGCAGCCATTTCATAGCTTGAAGAATCTGTCCTCTAAGTCAAAAGCAGAATCTGCAGACAAATCTTAGATTCTCAAATAAATAGGAAAGAAATAGCCCAATTGTTTATCTTTCACCTTGAAGTTTATTTTCTTGTACCAAAAAGGTAGAACTGAGGAGAAGCAGCAACTTAAAATCTAAATGAGTGCCTGAGACGGGTGGCTCCAGTGCAGTTGGATAGGGTGTACTCATGTGATCCTGAACCTACTATTTCATGACCAGAAGAAGATGTGTGACTTTGTTCTGATGGCTGAAAGCCACAGATATTGGAAGACTTTTCTGCAGAGAAGAATGTGGTCTCCAGGTCTTGAATTAAGTGTTGCTGTTGCCTTGGGAAGATATTTAAAGAAGTAACCAGAAGGCTGATAAACCATGTTTCTGGAGTGCTCTGAGAAGTCATCTAATACTGGCCAAGATGTTTTGTGTGTGTGTCATGCATGACTTTGATTTCCAGCTCTGTCAGAGCACGGAATGTGATTTTTTCTACGACTGTAATGTACCATATCCATTTCCAGTTCTAGGGAAATGTTTTATATTGAGAGTAATAAGAAAACCACCATATTAATGCCAACTATCTTGGCTTTGTCAGAGATAAAAAAGTTGTTGACATATGTATTTGGGAATTTCTAGCTCAACAGGCAAAAGTCTAAAAGATGAGTAAGTGAATACCTCTGCTAACCCATAGACCAGTTGTTCACTAAAGTCATTACTATATAAATGGCTACATTCTGCACAGGAAAGGTCAAATGGGGCGCTCGTGCCAACAGTGGGCCTATAGATGCATTCTTCCAGGTCAGATGATGTTATTTAGAGGCTGAATCCCTGACAGCTGTGCCTTGATGACAGAGATCATGGCAAAGCATTTATCTCTTGATTCTGCACAGGCAAGTGTCCAAAGCTGATTATTTTATTCGACCAAGCGAAGCTAAGACCTTGTGAAGTTGTGAATGCAGTCAATTATTTTTAAGGTCCTTAACATGGAGCATGTTTGTCTGTTGTGCATGTGTATAAATGTTAAAGTCAATTAAGAATGCGAGCCAGTTTTTAGCTAAATTAACAGGACCATGTAAGATAGAGGTTTTGAGTGCTGTTTCTTCACTCATAAGGTCTTATACATATGAGTGAACATGATCTTATTCACTCATCAGGTCCTCCCAGGATGAGTGATAGTTTGTCAATAATCCCATTAAACCTGAAAAATGGGTTCTTGTAAGTAAAAAGGTTCTGAGTGAGCAGTTAAAGAGCAAGGCAAAAGCCGCAGCTGTAGAAAAGCCACTGAATAGTGGGCAACTGGAGAATCAACAAGAGATCAACAAGAGATCATCTTTCCCCAGGCTTCTTCCCCAGAGAAGGTTTTTTAATACAAGGCATCCATATCACAAATACGTAATAGGACTATTTTACATTCCTGTGCTGCACCAACATTATCCCCAACATGCAGGGAAGGGTAGTGTTGGGTAAGGGGGCCCAAGTGAGCAACCATTGCCTTTGTTCTCCTCTTCATTTTGGAGTCTCAGCTCTTTGAAGCTATCTTTTGGCTTTTGTGGGTATGGGATATGGCTGCAGTATGTCATTGAACAAATACACTTATGGTTAAAGATTTTTCTTCAGGTATTACCAATCTTGATATCCAAAACTTTTACCAGTTCATATGAAAAGCAACCCCATTTTTTTGTTTTTGTTTTTTTTGTTATATGTGGTGCCAGACTTATGCATTGCAACACTAGTGGCCATGTGCAAACTGACCTCACAGAAACCAGGCAATTAAAGAACTGCATAAGAAGATGAAAGGAGCTAGAAAGACAGAGAGAGACAGAAAGACTCAGGGTGTCTGGCGTCAATGGTAATGGTAATGATCTGAGGCTTCTTTTGTTCCCTGCAGTTTGATGCCCCTTCATCGAGGTGGGTATGATAAAACAGATAATTCTCTAAATTTAGATAATTTTTGCATTCTGTTTTACAGTGTGCTTCTACAACCGCCACTGAATACCATTGCCCAACTGAATGAGCAGCAAAGAGCAGGGAGGAGGTAGAAACACACATAAGACATGCTTTGGATTTTGGAAATGCCAAGCAGCTGATTCAAAAGAGTTGACTTTTTGAATCCAGACAGCCAGTAAAGACTGGTTTATTTTGGAAGTGGTCTCCTGCTTCACTCTAACTCCCTACTGATTACTGAGGTTTAATTTCCTATGTCAGAAGAGGTTTGTGTTTCTGGTTGTATGGTAAAGAGCGAGACTGTGGGTTTTGAGGCCCAGGCTCAAATTCAAAGGGGTCAGAGTGGCTCCCTCTGTATGAGGAAGCTAAGGTTTCTAATGTTGCTGGAGGAGGCCATGTAGTCCAGAGCAAGCCTCCTTCAGCACAGATGTTTGACAATAACTATTAGAAAATACTTAAGGCTCTGAAAGCCTTATTCAGCATGGGACTTAAAAACTGGAATCCGCCAACAATGGGTGGGCCACAGATTTTCTGAACAGCTCTAGAATAGTTTCTCCTGTACTGGCAGCCCTGCAAACTCAAGCAGAGTGCTGGAGAGCTTGTTGTGTTCTTTCTGCTTTATCACTATCAGTCACAAAAACTAAGTAATTGTGAATTAGAGGAGAGTTTAAGTGCTGATTAATATTGAGAAAGAATGGAATCTGTCTGGCTTCTCTGACAACTCTGATGAGATGCTGTGATGACAGGATGCGTATGTATGTGTGTATATGTGTGTTCACAAAAAAACGGGGCTAAGATGCTACATACAAAGTTCAGGCAGAAGTGAAGGAATTTTTGAAAGTTATTTCTCTCTCTTCAACTTGGATTAGCATTTAGAAGTGCTTGCACAAATCACCTTACAGGTCTGCTTTTTCTCTCTATTCTCTATCTCAAAAAAAAGTCTCTTACCTGATTTTGAAAAAAGTACACCAAATCTCATAAAGGCACAGACCCTAGGCAGAAAAAGATGGGACCATGTCTGCTATTCATTCTCTTGAGGAATATCCATAGAGAGCTATGAAAACTATGTGAGATTCCAAATCTATCCCTAGAAGATGACTAACAAATAATAAATGAGACACCCTTGTGTCATTAGTGGAGAGCTCTCTCTCAGGCATGGCATTGCTAACGTGTGCTCAGGGCAGTCTGCCTGACAGTTGTTAGTGTTAGGAATAGAGCTGAGATCACTGCCTGTAGTCTTGGGATGGAGCATCATAAAAGATGCTTTACTTCAGTCCAGGCACTGTTTAGCCTGGACATTAGTTTATGAACTCAGTGCAAGGAAGATTTTTCAGTATGGAACTAGGATTTTCCAGACACCAAAGCCTATTCGCACAAGTTTGAATCCTTTTTATTTTTAATCACTGCTACTCTCTGCTTTCTTGCTCCATATAACACATATTTTTTATCAGCAGCAAATGGGATCACTTTGAATATGCTGTTATTTCTAGTTTTAATGATGTCTTTGTACTTTGTTTGATGTGGATAATACGTTCAGCATGATCCTGTGCCACAGATTATCATCAAAACACATTTCCCTCTGGAGAGTCTTTGGCTTGGCTATAACACCAGACATTTTTTCTCAAAAGTATCAAGAAGATTCATTAAGGGCAAGGCTAGAAGGGAGTGAAAATGTCCTGAATTTTCAGTGCAGGGAGACCACTAAGGTGTCTGGAGCAGGTTTCTCTTGTTACTGATGAAGGTGGACAAGAATTACCGTTCTATCTGACTCCTGAAGAACTTGCATTACTGTTCCTGAACCATAGGCTGTCTTTACACTTTTGAGTCCATGTATACCTGCCATTACCTGTGTTACCTGCACTGCTCCAAGGGCAGTCTAGACAGGCTCTATAGCTGTGTCTATGCTATAAAATTGAGGTGGAACATTCCCAGCTACTGGGAGGCTGCTTGTAGTCAGAGAGTGTTAGAGTCTTCCTTGCCATAGATTGGGCCCACTCCAGGTAGCATTCTTGCCAAGCTCTTCCTGGGCACAGCTTGGCAGCAAAAAAGGCCCAGGGACCATTTTCGACAGGGTGTTTATATGTGCTTGACTGTCGCAGAAGTGGGTTGTTCCATTCCCATTCAGTGCCTGGGAATGACACTAGGTGTGTGTAATTTAGCCAAGAGTGATGCATTCACAGTCAGGCTTAATGCAACTAACTTCCCCAGTCTACTGTATTAGCAGAGCTGGCTGTGGTGTCTGAAAGTTGAGGACCTTTTCTCTGCCTCATCTCCCACCTGTATGTGAAGAGGTGACAGCCTCATGACTGCTGTTATTTGTGATCATGATAGCTTTATCTGACATCATAGGTCCCTGATACTCCTTTTTCCCTTGTTCAAATGCAGAAGCCAGGGGAAGACTCCCAAGGAAGACATGAGTTGATTTTGCCTGAGCTGGCAGCACTGCCTCCTTGCTTGGCACTTCACAGAGGATTTCCAAGAATAAGCAGCACATTCAGGTGCTGGCTCCACACTGTACTTGTGCATTTGGAGTTAACCCAACCTGTCTATTCTAGCACTGTGATACACAAGCAAGAAAGGACAACCAGTATCACTACACAGAATATTGAGTATTACCAGCCTGTAAGGTCAGCTGAATATCCATCATTGATTTGATTTCCAAAGGGCTGGACACCCAGTATGTCCTCTTTTACGTAAATACCTATCAGTGGACTCTCAGCCCCTTTAAAAGTCAGGCTATATATTTGAGTCCTTAGACATGGTCTTTATGCTGTTTTGGTTTTGGTTTTGTTTTTTTTTTTTTTTTAAATATTGGCTTACTAGGTGTGGTTTGTTTAAAATAAAATCCTTTTCTTCCCTAAGATGCTTCCTAGAGCTCTGGGGTAACCCTCGTTCTTTTTCTGCTTTCTCCCTGGAATTTATCTGGGATTACAGCCTACAGAAGGTCTGCAGTAGGTTTGCTCATGCTAATGAACTGATTAGTAAAAGGCTGGTGGATTCCTTACAAAGACTTGTTCCCCATAGTAGGGTGACTATCTTCATAGGCATGATGGTATACTGGGAGTCTTTACGGTAGAAACGACTGCCTTCTTTATCCATCCTTTCTTCCCTGAAATCTTCAAGACTTCATACTGCTTTACTTCACCTCGTGTTAGAGAGAGTGGTAACTTTCAAATTCTTCCTGCCCTAGTTGGTGAAATCTTCCCAGGCATTATTGAACCGGTTATTGAGGTGAACAAGGAGATTGGCACTGACATGTTGCCTGCATCTCTGTTTGAGCTTCACTCTGCAGAGTCTCAGTGTATGGAGTTAACTAGTGTCCCCATCACAGTGGTTTCTCTCCAAAACTTTCTCACCTACACAAGATTCTCCACTGGTGAATCTCAGATGTTTCAGAGGTGACTGAGATTGGAAAAAAAATCCATCAATAAAGCCTTATACACAAAATCATCACCTTAACTACAGAAAAACTAGTGCCTCCATATACGAATTACAAGTTTTTCAGTGCCAAAACTCCATGAAGATTTCAAATAAAAGAGAGATAGAGCTTTTTCACAGGGGCATCTGTGTTCCAAAAAAACAAGTTAAACAATGAGACCCTTTGAAATGAATTGGTATTCATTGAAATTAATTTCTTCCCCAGGGAGAAAAGGCAATCAGCTAAATGTATTTTTTTGTCTGTGTGTAGAAATCAAGGTAGTAAAGTCTAATTTACTTTGTAGGAATGTTGGTGGCATATTACTCTGATGTG
Organism: Dromas ardeola; assembly: GCA_013398915.1. Taxonomy (NCBI): domain Eukaryota; kingdom Metazoa; phylum Chordata; class Aves; order Charadriiformes; family Dromadidae; genus Dromas; species Dromas ardeola. The sequence goes on along the minus strand of VYZM01016289.1, from coordinate 40,778 downwards.
CCCATAGCTGTCCCTGTGGATTTTTTTTATGTTATTTTGTGAGTGAAGTTTTTCAGCTGGCGTGTTGCTTTTCTCCTTCCTCCCTTGAAAATAAACTGAGAGATATGGGAACTGTGGTATGAATTATTCTTCAGTTTTGCACAACTGAATTGAATAATTTTTACTATGGTTTTGGTCTTTGTTCTGCCTTCTTTTCTATTAAAACTCAATTTTAAACAGCTGTTTGACTTGCATGAGTGGTGCTTCTACTTTACTTCAAGACACTTAACCTGTGTTTAGTTATTCTTACGGAAGGAGGGCATTCTTTCATGAAATCTGTAGGAACAGACCTATACCATTTTTTGATGTCAGAGAGTTATAAAAGTTGTGGATTTGCTATAGCAGGGAGGGCTTTGTTATTATGGTATCTGGTCCCAGGGCTTGATTTTGGGTTATTCAGCATTCTGTGCTCAGTGTTTTTTATGGTGGAGCTGATGCTTTTTTGAGGCATTTCTTCGTTCAGTGCTTTGGATGTTTTGTCTTCACTGAAATTTCTCATTCCACCCCAGTATTCTGATTTCCTCCTCCACTGATTTTTTGGCTCTGATAGTATTGGGACAACTTTTTTTCTCTCCCATTTTAGGTTTCTCTGTCTTTCTTCAAAATTCCCTTCAAGTTTCCCATTTGGTATTCTTTAATATTTCTCTGTTTCATTTCCTCTGTGTGCTGTTCTGTGTTTTCTGTTGGTTTTATTTACTTGTGAAAACTCTAGAAAATGTTTAAGCTGTTAGCTGTCTTTTGTCCATTTTGCAGATAGTCTGTAGTGACTCTGAAAGTTATTTTGGAGTTAATACATGCTCTACAAAACCAGTCGTTTTAAGAATGCTTATTTCCCTTTAGATGGAGCATCTTTCACTGGCTATTTATATCCATCAGTTTACTTTATATTTACATTCACTAACTCACATTTTTTGTTTAAAGTTCAGTGGTTCATCCTGCAAGACATGCTAGAAGCATTTAATCTCTTATCACAAAAGCTATGTGTAATTACTTCATATTTTTATTGAAAGTATAAATTCTTACTTTTTTGTGTATTGTGGTAGGGAGTAAGCTAAATGACAGACAAATGACACACAGTTCATAGGACAAAATCTTCTTTTGTGTTCCTTCTGGACTGATAATCCATCATGGGTAATATTTAGTTATTTCTCTGCAAAGATAGAAGTGGCTCCGCCATCTGAAATGCAGATTTGGGAGTACTGTGTTTCTGATGAAAGAGATTTTGGACCCAATTTGACCTGTTTGGACTGTTTAATGGTGATGGGGCTGTGTTAATTGCAAAAATGCATACAGTATGTTCTGTGAAGAGTCTTTTCTTTCCACATGACCTGCTCATCTATAAATAAGAAGATTAAATAAATTACAGGGAAGCGAATCTTTGAGATCTGTAGGATTAGAAGATTGTCCATTGACTTCAAAGAGAACTAAGTGCTTTTGAACATCTTGCCTTTGACATTATTTTTGTGAATGTTTGCGTAGCTGGACAATGGTCAATATGCTACAAATTTCTGACAGCAGAGATTGACCCAAATTCTCTGCCTTTGTGAGGGGAGGTTCACAGCTTTCAGTTTGCTTTATCAGCAGAGAAGCTAGGTTTTGTTCTCTGAACTAAGGGTATCAATATTTGGAAAAACTTGTGAAATGTATGTAATTTTCCAGAAGATGTTTTCGAAAGCTACATGGGAAACCATTATAAACTATTAAAGAAAAAGATGATTCAGAGATGTCTGTTTGTTGTGGCTTAACCCAGAACTATTTCAGACACCACAGCTTCAGTGAGTAGTTTTTTGCAAACCTTTGTACTGTTTAGTGGCTGATGACTCCTCTTGAATTGTATTTTACTTCATTTTCAACCTCCGCACAACACTGGCAATGGGAATGGTTATTCTGCATTAATCATTCCGTGACAGTGAAAAGGCAATCTGGGCATTTGGAAATGACACAATAAATTCTTGACCCTCACACCAAAGCTCCCAGGGACTTTAGAGGGGCCACGGTCATGCAGATGAATCAGCTCCTATACTGTAGGACGTCTTGATGTGGACTCAACCTACAGCACCCAAGATGACTGTCAGCATCTGCTTTGTGGTCACTACCCAAGCCCTGGCTCCAGTTCTTCTTCTGCTCGGGCCCTTTTTACCCAGTACAGGTAGTAGTCCATCATTACAGCTTCTCCCTGTTCTCTTTGTCCCACATGACAATGAAATACTGCTTTCTGGAGCACAAGGAAAACTCCAGATAAGTAGAAAAATCTTCCTTTTCCTTCATGTGAGGTCTCAGAAGCACCTAGCACTAAGACCATGCTCCAGAATGGGGATTACCACTCAGTTAATTTGCTGCAGACTGCTCAGTACTTTGTTGGTGTGACTTGGTGTCAGCGAGGGACTCTGCTCCTGACACAGCAACCCCATGTATGCAGAGGCCCAGCAGTCTCATGTTTTTCCAGCAAAGCCACTGGAGAGCCCTGGTGAGGGGAGATTTGCTGAGCACACAGTCAGGTCTTGGTGTCGCAGGGAGGACAGGAAGCTCTGGCCCAGAAGATGGAATATTTCACCTTCTTGGTGCTCTCTGTTCTCTGAGAACAGAGACACTTCCCTCTGACACTTCCCTCTCTCATATCTTATTTGCAGGTTACACCATTACCCTCTAGAAGGCTAAACTCAGCAGACATGATTTTCATGTGATGTTTACATACTACTCTTATCACCTTGGTTATTACTTCACTTCCTTATCTAGGATGTGCTTGGTACATGAAGATATCTGACCTCCCTTCAGCTTCCCTCCTTCTGCCTTTCTTTGTTGGTAGCTGCAGCTGTAATTTCTACATTTTCTTTCGATAAGAAACTCTTATGGAGTTTATTTTTTTTTTCCACAATTTCTTCTTTTTCAGTCCTATTGTAATTTGTACATGTTTATGCTTGCCTGGAAAGTTTTTCTTAAAATCTCAGTTGTCCATACAGGTAGTGTGGGTCTTGGACTATATATCCATCCCCAATATATATATAACCGACATTTACATCTGACCTAATTATTCATAGGATCATATGATAGAAAAATTGGAGGGGAGGGAAGGTCATAGTCCTCTGTCTCTTTTCCCAATGAATTCTGATTGTTTGTTGCCATGTATTCCTCGTTGTCTATTTTTAAATGTCTCTTTCATGTGGTCAGTATACAACCCAATTTAATGACTTTTACTGTTTGGAAAGTTGTGGGTTTTTTTCATGGTAAGAAGCTTTACTTTTCGTTTCTCACTTTTTCTCTTTACCTATTTTTGCATTCTCCAAAGTAAGGTTTCTACTATTGCACTTAAACTCTCCCAACGTTTTTGTCGGTGGCTTTGAGTCCCGTTGTCTTTATAATCCCTTAGCCAAAACATTAATATTTCATTCTTTTACTGCTTCCTTACATGTCAATCCTTTCATCCCAGATCCTTGCTGTAGTCTTTAATGATGTCCCTGCAACTTTTAAATTATTTCTGGTGTATGGAAATATGGAGAGTACTGTACTGGAGATACGAAACAACGTCTCAACTTGTGTAAGTGGTATCGTTAGACTGAAAGACCAGTGTCAATTTAAAAGCTCTGCAGACAGGGCTGTATGTTTTCAGTATCTGAAAATTAGAGGCCCAAGCCTGTATTCATTTTACATCAAAATTTCCCTGAGTTCATTTGGATTTTTACATCTATAAAGGAGGCTTAATTTGCTTTTAGTGTTGGATGTTACATATATTACAGGGCCAGAAAAGACTGCTCTGATACTTCTCAAAATCCCCGCATTTAATATATCCAAGGATCACACTTGTTGACCACAGTGTTGAACTGGAAAGCCACATTCACTTATTAGCCAACAGGAACACAAATCTTTTTCAGCTGCTTCTTCCGGAGTAGACTCCCCCTCCTCTCAGTATGGCCTCTGCCTCATTTTATTCCTAGACGGATGAGCCTGCAGCTAGCTATCTTGAATTAAACATTGTCTTTTCCATGTTCCTTCCCAAGTGATCCAAACTCCGTGGCAACCTGATCTCGTCATTATTTTGTCCTAGTCCAAATTTTATTTCAATGCCATATTTTACTACTAGGCTTCTTTATATTTTTCCCCAGTAATGTTAACAATTTGTGCAAAAACCTATTGCAAAAATCTCACTTCCAATTCTGCTGACACTTTATTACGTGCTTCCTAGTTTGGCTGTTCCTTGATAAGTGTAATATAAATTTTGCATCAGCTTTGATGCCAGCAATGTACTGTGTCCCCAGAGGCTGGCTGGCACCAGTGCCTCCCTTTTCTTCATAATGACATACCAGGAATCACCAGCCCCATACAATCAATGTAGGTGCTGCCTCCCACCACTGTTCCTCCCTGCTGTCCCAGCCCAGCACCCACTAACATTTCTCTGACTGCCCAAGACACCCATTTGTTGGTCCTCTCTTGCAGCATTTCATTTTCGTCCAGTCCTCTGTAATTTCCATCATATTCTAAAACATCTCAATACATGAGCATGAATACTTCATCCAAACCTTTTGTACAGTTTTTGGATGCAGTTTTCCATACCTTTTTTTGGCCTTGTTTTTAAAAAATTACTTGTTTTAGTAGTTGTTTAACCTCCCCCTGATTTTTTTTTTTTTGGTGAAATGGAAAGTATTTCCTTGTGATAGGAGAGAAATTTGTGTCTGGCAAAAGCCAGCTATAAGATGAAGTTATACTGCATATTTCTGGGTTTTGTATGTTTCTAACAATAATTGAATATTTGTCTGGGTCTGCAATGCCTCTGTTACTAGGATTCCTTTCACTCTTAGTACTCTTAGAAATCTCCTTGCTGTCTTGAACTCTCCATGCCACTGATTTATTTTATGTCCTTTTGTCCTGCTAGGAAATTTCTATAAACCTGGCATATAATTTAGTTTCCTACCTATCAGCTTCCTTCTTATTTACAGTAGAAGTTGTGCACCTTATTTTAAACATTAAGAAGGAAGAAATTCTTTTAGGTAAAATTTTTTAATGCTGTTTTTCTTAACCTTCTAGATGAAGATTCCCTTCTCTGACAGCTTCCTTTGCCCACGAGGAACAATTCTGACAACATGTATTTGGGTAGAATAAACTTATTAATCTTTGGCACCACATCTTTTCTTTTTTTTTTTTCTTTCCTTTCCTTCCATTTCTCTGCTATTCCTGTTACAATTGAACGTAAGATAACAAACAGACCACTAAGTGTGATCACTCCTAGTTTTGTGCTTTTTTTTTCTTCTTGTTTGAGGTTCATTATTTCTCCTAATTTGTTGTCAGCATGAGCATCAGTAAGGAGGCAGGCGCAGCAGGAAGCAGGAGTTGTGCCGTAGGGATTATACTCCAGGAGATGTTACATGCTGTTTTCCGGTATGATTAATCAGGTGAAATGCACAGATCTTTGTAGTCTGAAGAAATCCATTTTGAAAGGGGATTGTTTGGTTACGACTGAGTTAGGAAGGTGAGAATTTCGCCCTTCCCCCACAGGCAGAGATTTCAACAGCTGAAGGACAAGGGTGAAGTATTTATAAGTAGTACTGACACATGAAAGGTAGGCAGGCTCAGCAGTCAGGCTTTGATTTGTATGCCACAGATCTTTGGGTGGAATGCCATGGGGCTTTTGTAGCCTAAGGCAAATGCAGGCTGAGGATGGCCCTGGGCAGAGCTCTGGGGTTGGAGGACTTGGCTTTTGGAGGGCAGTGGCATTGCCCTCAAGGCCTGTGGTAGCCAGAAACCTGCTAGGCAAATGCGGCCATGGGGAGCCATGGCCAGGGCGTGCGGGAGGAGGGGTGCATTGGTCGCCCTCTATACGAGAAGGCCCCAGCATAGGGGTTAGGTTGGTTGGTTGATTGGTTTTCAAAGGTGAAGAGAATGAAAAAAACAAACTATGACTCTGTGATGGCACAAGGCTCATGAAAGCCACACTGTGGCAGCAGTGGCTGCCCCCACTGTGGATTAAGATTTCATTTAGAGGGACTTTATATAGTTAGGCGATATAGTATAGTGACACTTTGCAGAGCTGAAATAATTACAAGGAGAAATCAAAACATTGGGAAGCCATGTCAGGAAATAGGGCCTCAAGAGACCCTGTAGGAGATGTGGACATGCCTGGCCCCGGTTGTCTTTATCATATGCAGATCTTGGAGGGTCTCTGTGTAAGGAGAGCCCATGCTGGGGTTAGGAGATGCTGTGATTTACCTGGGAAGTGCCCCTGGTGCTTTCATTTCCAGTGCCACTGAACAACAATATAGGCTATCCTGGGAGCCATCCACTGGAAAGGTTTGTTGTTAAACACAGGTAAATTGCTACTTTATTTGAAGGACTGGAATAGGGGCACTTCCAAGAGTCAGGAACAGCTCAACAAGAAGGATTAGTAGTGTCCTATCATTATTTGCTTTGGCATATGCAGAAGTAAAACATAAAAATTCTTGGATGTGGCCCAGTTTAATTTTAGGTCAGGAAAAGCTCTATATTCTTCCAACCTGGCTATTTTAATTGTATTATGAAAATATCCCTGCAGGTTCGGCCACATTATGACCAGAGCAACTTCACTGTAAAATACGTCATCCATTTAAGGGTCTTTTTAAAGGGAGAAATATGGAAATGAATAGCTCTACTTTCTTTAGCTCTCTAAAGTACAGAACCATTTTTATTTTAAATTTGTAAGAAGAATTCTTTCTCTCATATGGGACCCACTCTGCCAAACCAGGCACCTCAGCACAGTTGAAGACATAAACCTTTCCAAATGCTTCTAGGTAGCTTGAAATGAGGTCGTGTGAGTGCCATGTCTTTTATTATAAAATATTGTAGGAAGAACACTGATGGAAAAGAAAAAATCTTCTTCTGTTTTGAGAGGAAATACCTTTACACATACACTGACAGGAGTAGAAGGGGCCTATGAGAAAATACAAATGATTAATAGTTTTTAACAAATATTTACAACATGTATTTAGCAGGACTGTACAAATATAAACCAGTTCCTTTGCCACCTGCGAAGAAATTGTCTGGTTTTATTTTTAATACCTATGGGTAGGTAGTGGAGGAAATTTTTACTACTTAGGTGAATCCTAATACATGTAAATATTTTCATTGCTGTATTTGGAAACTGTGTAATTTTGCTGAAAAAAAATTAAATATTGGGCAGGCTGAGGTAGTGCTGTATGATTATTTCTAACATGCCTAGAACTTTCTGGATCCCTGTTCCTAAAGACATCACTGGACTTCCTGGGTTCTGTTTGGTTTTCTTGGGGTTTTGTTTGTTTATTAATAGAGGACTGGGAGGTGTATTTGGTGTAAACCATCCACGCAAATAGCTCTTCAGCAACCTTTTCCATTAGTTTGACAAAAAAGTTCATGGTTTCGTAGTGGTATGAGTTTTAAGAGATTTGGTTCTGTTCAGTGATTATGTGTTGGTCCTTTCTTACATTTGTCTTTTAAAGTTCTCCTAGGTAAGAAAGTGACAGTAAATCACAGCATCCACTGAGTGCAAAGAGAAGTTCTTTGTCAGATTTATACACCTACTTGCACTTTATGTGCAAAGAAGATTTTGGCTCTGAGTAATACCCACAAAAGATTTCCCAAAGTGGAACAGCGATCAATACACTAGTAAGTGATAAATCTCAGTTGGGAACAGGTAATGGTCCAGCAATACAAACTGAAAAACTGCTGAATCTGATCCCTCCATAGCAAACTGTTGGGTTACACGTTACTCAACGCAGTCTTCACTGACTGTGTCATACTGATAAAAAAAACAAAAACCACAACACTTTTTTTTTTGTTTTCGTGAGAGAGGTCCAATACATCTGTATATGAGCATGAAGCTATGTCCACAAAGCCAATGGAGATGCCTGTACTGTTGGGTCCAGCAGAGCTTGGATCTGGTCTTCGGCGGCTTTTGGTGTCAGCTAACGGTGTGTGCACAAGGAACCCAACTGTGCCTACAGGATTGGTTGTATGATTTGTTTCAAGTGCAAATCACAAGTGTCTCTTAGGCAAACAGGAAGGCGGTGGTAAATACATCAAGATACACAAATATCAAGAGTGATGTTAAGTATTCCCAAATCTCGATGGCTGCATTTTTTGCTTATTTGACGTTGATATAAAAGGCAATGTACAGTCAGACCAGAGGAGAATACAGTCTCGGACAATTTCATTATGCAAGTCTGTTGATTTTGAGAAGTCGTTAGTCGTTGCGCCTGAGTCATCCTGACGGCTTCATGTTTTAAATGTGATTCAATACACAGTGGTCTCCAAATGTTCTAGGTAGCACTTGTGAGGGAGAGTTCGCATGCACATACTGTATGGGAAATAGAAAATATAATTATTTAAATCAGACATCAACGATGTGGTGTGTGGCTTCAGTTTTGCAGAAGTGTCATGCCTGGGATCTTGCATTTAATTTTAGTTCATAAGGCAGCTCCTCAGTTAGTGAAAATCAAAAGTATTCCACAATGATCAATAGAAGGAGCACAGACTTCACCAGCTCATGATGTCAACTTGAACACCTGCTGAGGAGATGGTGTGGCCTGTCTCTGGTTGAAACAGACATGGGTAAATATATTTTCCAAAAGCGGCTTTTATTTGCACAAGCGAGAGATGGGTGTTTTGAGTTCTTACCAATTATAGGCCTTAAAGTGTAAAAAACCCTGGGTCACTTGGTTCTGATTTTGACCTTTCCATTAATAAGAGAAAGACTGAGCTCTCTGAGGATATACTAACACATGGAGACCCATGATTTGCTCTCATTTTAGCCTACAGGCTATCAAAAAGTAAAATAACACACTCTGGCTTCAAGGCATGTAAAATAAAACATGTGCCCAGTCCTGTATATACAGAGTGAAGAAAATGTTTCAGGAGAAAGGCAGCACTTTAGTATTTGACATTGGTAAATAAACATTGTGGTAACTTGGACCAAGAAAGACTGTGATTTTTTAATTCACATGTGACGAGTATTATTCTTTTATGCCACTGTTTCACTAACACTACACCACATATGATTCTCCAGGATAATCGGACAATGAGGGAAATTTTAAGTGAGACGAAGGAAAGGCACCGTAGCAGTCTAAATACCCGAGCTTGTAAGTGAGCTGTGTACTTTATGTGCAATGGCTGTTTCTGGGATCCAAGGTCAGCAGCTCTCTCTCTGAGCAGAGGACTCTACTTGCTGGAGGACTTGGAGACAAAACTGCTGTCTCCTAGGATTACTGCCTGTATCGGAGGGCTGGGGCAGGTGGATTGCATAAAGCTGAAAGGAGACGTTCCTCCATTCCTGGAAAATTTTCTCCCCTACCTCCATCTGGGCATGGGAAAACTTAGAGGCCCAGGGTGAGATCCCAGAGGGGTTTGCCAAGAACTAGGGGGGCCTGAAGCTGGGATGTATCAGTAGCCTACATCAGTGCCCATGATGTGGTACTTGGTATTGGAAGTAGGATGGATAACCAGAATCCCAGCCACTAGGAAGCTGCAGAAACATGTGCCGGTGTTGCCACTCTAATAGGCACAAAAATGGGTTGAGTATCTAGACAAGCTGTTCTCGCCCCTGTAGCTCCCTTTAATGTCCAGAGAATTATCTGCCCATACATAGTTCAGCAGCATTTTCAAGCAGCCTTATTGTGAAGGGCAGCTTTAATGCTAGGCCAGGGTTGTCCGCCTGAGGCTCCCTGCTCACTTGTGCAAGGTCTGGCAAGGCGGCAGTGCAGCTGCTGCTCCAGTGGCTGGCGAGGAAAGATTTGGGGCTTCCATTTTGAATACCCAGCACTGCCATTCAGAAGGAACCCTGTTCATCCCCTTGCATTAAGCCAACCAGCTTGCTCTGTTCAGCGAAAATGTTATTGTATATTTTAATGAAAAAAAAAACCCAAACAGGTTTGCCTGTGTTCTGCTAGCACTAGTAACACTGCTGTGTGGAAAGCGATCAGCCCAGCAGTTTTAATAATATGTGGGGCTGCAGCTTTGCTTTGCAAGTGGACAGGATTGTAATAATGTCTGCTGAAACTATTCCTGCCAAAACAAACACCAGGAGAGATTTCTTTTCCACGTACCAAAGTCTCGCTTTAGCATTTGCCAGGGAACATATTTTACTTTTCCTGTCTTCTTTTCTGCCTGTGCCAGACAAATGAAAAAGGCAGTGCAGATAGGTAACTATCAGTCAGCATCTTGGTACTGGAGGACTGCCTGACAAGCTGTGGGCTGCAATCAGTTATCTAGTTTTCTCTGTATGTTTGGGAAGGGCTTTACTCTTTCGTTTCAGCTCTTTTATAAGAGCTCAGGGCTGGGGCCTGCATTTTTCTGCGGTAAGCTCACAAAGTTGGATTCCCCTTGGACTTGCAAACCTTGGCCACATTCATATTTTACGCGAGGCACTCTGCGCAGATGATTCTTCTAGTGTTTATTTTTCTTGATTTGAAATAATTCTTATTTCCCTCTGAGGAAACCTTGCCTGTTAATGACCGCTAGCTGTAACATGCCGGCAACTATCCTCAGGTCTTCTCCCATGGCTCTGTCTCACCTCATCCATCACTCACAGACATGAGGTCAGAGGTTGCCATGAAGTGGGGGAAAAAATCATGCTTTTGAGGAATTGAATTGTTTTGTTTAAAAACTTTGTCCTGAGGTTAGCTATTCAGGCCTCCTTGGCTCAAGTGGTCTTCTCTCCTATAGGAATGGAGACCCAAAATTTTCCAGTGGTGAGGTCATAGCTTTGGGCATACTGCTGTCAAAAGCACAGACTACCATACTGACTGACGATAATTAGGAGACGCTCTGTGCAGTTGTGCCACTGCATTTATCCTTGTGTCTTTGGGGGTGTGTGTGTGCATGTGTATCTCTGTGCGTGTGTAGTCACAAATGTCTGTGAAAGTGAGATGAGAAACCTGGATCCAGATCTGTCCCTCACAGTTGCATGGGTTTGCCCCTCCAAAGCTGCACCTAGAGCCTGGATCCAAACCCAGGAGGAATGGGAGAGGACTCGGTTCTTCCCCCCCCGAAGCCATGGGGGTAGCCGGGAGCGGCAGCAAGCTAATAGTAGGTTTCAGAGTTACAGATGGATGAGCCAGCCTTTTCCCATAAATTGAAGCTGGCTCAGGCTGTTTTGGAGATTCATATGTGGCTAGAAATGGCAGTAGGCAACATCTAGGCTGTCATGAAAAAACTCAGACTTGTGACATTTGCAATTCAGTGTTGTGGAGCAAAGCATTTCGATTATTTTGATTAAATCTGACCCGTTTTGCTGGTTTGACTAGGCTAGTTGGCCTTCTCAACTTCTGGGTTGGCATCAGCCACAGGAAGCATAAAATACCATGAGTGTACATCATATTTATCTGTTTCATTTATCAGTCATTCCCAGAAAATGGTGTCATCCATGCAGATGGATAAGTATAGCATGGATGTAGGCCATGTTCTCTAATTTCCCCCAGATCCTTTACCTTATCAGGAATAGGAAATTCCCTGAGTTACTTTACAATCATAAATAACGTAAAAATTCAAAATGCTTTGCTGAATTGCAAACCCAAACTACCATTCTCATTTGACTGAAATTTGCAGCTGAAGCTTACTTTTGAGCCCACCAGCCCTATGTTTCAAGAAATTTACCTTCAGGGAAAGCTCCCAGTCTTTTTAGGAGATGAAGCTCAGAGAGAGCATTTTGCATCCATGCAAACCACCAGATTATTCTGGATACCGACCAGCAACCTTTGTCTGAGTAGCTATTGCTCCTAAGGTGATGAATGGTCACTTCTCTTTGACTGGACTTGCCAGTCACGTTGGTGACTATCCTATATTAATAGAGAATATACAGATGAGCCTTCTTGAAATGTGAGGGACTCCCGTGTCCTCTCCAATTCTTTGATAAGAAATCAGATTTACCATTCACTACCTTAATGGAAAAAGGCATTTGTGGTGCCTGATGGGATAAGAGAAATTCCACCACAATCTGATATTATTTAATCTGACTGTGAAGATGAGTCCTCCGTTCCCACTTCTGCCTTCTCCTCTCTCTTTTTTCTCCATGTGGTTAGTAATTATTTTTCTTTCTCCATTTTTTTATCATGCAGCTAGATGAAATGCTTCTTGATCACCGCTAAACTGCTGGTGTCCAACATAGGTACTTATTTATATTTAATATTATCTGTTTTCAACTAAATGTTGAAAGACAACCTGAATCAAGCTAACATTGACATCTAAACATCAACTAAACAGGAAACTTTCTGCCTCGTGTAGTCTGCTCCATCAAGACATGCTTTCTTTTTGTCATAAGTCATGCTGCTCTCTCTGACGGCTTGGTGCTTGATTTATGAAAATCCACATAGTTAAGAAGTGTTACAAAGGAAACATCATGTCAATAGATAGGTGCAATGCAAAAAACACTTGGAAGTTAAGCATGTACTAACAGATGACACATACAGGTGTTGAACACTCAGCAGATGGTGGCCAGCTTCTGGTTCCACTGAAGTTTCTGTTATTGTTGACACCAATAACCTTTTAAGTTTTCAAAGGAATTGAGGGTTCTCTCAAGCTGAAATGCAGGTAACAGAGGACAGGAACTGATAATATTTATACAAGCTGTCAAGTTGAAGGAATTTTTGATCCACAATTTTGTTGTAGTTTTTGTTTTTCTTTTTTTTTTGGTTTACTTCTTTGTTTTAAATGACCCAGGCAATTTTTGTCATCCTTTGAACTGATAGGTGGACAGGTGAAGAAGATCTATTAGGTTTCCCATAGATAACCAATTGCAGAAATATCTTTAAAAAAAAGAAATTCCTTCAGGATGTGAGGTGGAAATTACAAGACATTATTTTTGCTCATCCAAATTACTTCTTTAATTGCCTCTTCAATATGACTCCTTCTTAAAAGAGAAGTTTGAAGAAGCTCTGTTATTGGAAATCTCGTGACTGTATGAGGACAGTGCTGGAGTATTGCCATGGTACTTTGACACATTATCATCCTAGTAAATGATCCAAGTGTTGAAATTCAGTGTGGAGTGATGGCTTTTGCAAAATTTTGCCATGTGTTTCAGCCCTCCTGGCAAGCACAGCATTATCTAATGGTATGTCGCTTGGAGAGGAATGGAAGGAGACAAGAGAAAAGAGAATGTGGGCTTTGTATGAGCTATGGTATTTGAACTGAAGCTGTAGCTGAATAAAAGCTTGCCTGTAAGTTTACAAACATACAATTAAGACCCTTACTGTTATCTAAATCCTTTTTCTTGCCTTATAATTTTATGGTAAAAAGCATTACTGTTGTTTTTGGACTTTCATAAGAACTCTAGTGGCCACAGAGAGAACTAAATGTTGTTTGTTTATTTATTTGTGAAACAAATTATGTCCCTCTGCAAACTTTACTGTGTAATTTGCACTGGCTTTGCAGTTTACAAGAATGCACACACTGGTTTAAGTACTCCCCTCTCCCTGGAATTAGAAGATGAAGTAGCAGAATTGCCATGCAAGTGACTATGATTTCAGTGCAACAGTTGCAGCTCATTATATCTCCCAAAGTCAGAAATAATTTGTCACAACAGAGTCCTCCATTTGAATCTGCAGTCTGTGCCTTTAATGAATAAAACATGGCTGTCAGAATTAAAAGGGATAGAGTTACGGAAACACGCTCTGAGTACTGTTGAGTGTGATTCAATAAAATTATGGATTTCTCCCCATTTATCACTTGTGGTTCATTTTGTTTAACAAATACAGTAGTCAGTTTTTGGTTACATTGGTTGCCTACCCAGAGCAGATGGCCTTTGAAATGTACCCCTTGAAATTTTCACTTAGTTTCTGTGTGTTTACATGCCAGTTTCATATGTATTTTCCTGGTTGTACAGTATAGATACCATTCAGCAACACAGCCACAGTTGCCACTGGACATCTTCATCATTTCTGCTTACATTTGCATTTGCCTCAGCCTCACCCAGCTGAAAAATGCACTCTGTGTCTCCAAATGATAGTATTTGGAAATCTGGCCAGGGCTCTACAGAGACAGGCAAAACTTGAAGCTGACGCTGAAAACTTACTGAATTATCAGTTCATATCAGATGAAAATGACTCAGCTTTGCCTTAATTAATTGTTATGTGTGCTGGTGGTGAGATTTAAGAAGATACATGCAACTACTTTGTGTTGATCATATGAGTATCATCTCAATTGAGCATGAAGGGGGAAATCTCATCTGGAATGAAATTGTGTCCATTAAGACCAGCAAAGTGAAATTTTTACACCAAAGGAAATCTGCCTCACGGTAGGTAGATTTACACCTCATTCCATGGGAGGGTGGAGTAAGGTGATGGTGTCCCCTTCCAGCTCCTGGTACGGGGCTGGCTCTGGTCCCTGTGGGGTTCTCAGCTAACCTGGGGAGTAAGGCTGTGTAGGAGAAAAGACCCTGTCTACCCCTCACACCCCTGCCCCCCTCACAAACTCACCTGAGCAAGTGTGGTGGAAATATTATGACTCGGATCGCACACCGGGGTACATGGGTTATGAGGACAAACCTGGCCTGAGGAGCAGACCGAACCTCCAGAGCCTCAAATACATCCACTAGCTTTTCTTTTTTCCTGCCTTTTTCCTCACTGCTCAGTTGCATATGAGTGCCTCCAGGATTCCAACTTCTGGGCTTCTGCATGGATTCCTGTGCCTTGGAAAAGCCTGTGCAGGGAGCCAACGCCTCTGCTAAAAATCTTCTTCCCTGGGGATCTGGCTTACTGTGAAGGACCGTGTAGGATGGACTCTATAGTTTTTATGAAAGAGTATGAAGCATGTGAAAAGTAAAGGCATGAATGCTTGTGTATGTGTGTAGGAAAGAGAGGAAGCATCAGTGTTGGCACGCCTCATTTGAAGTATTGCCATGTCCTGGTTTCAGCTGATGCTCAGCAGTGCCTTCCCATTGACCTCAAGCACTAATGCCAGCTGAGGATCTAGCCCAGCTCTCAAACCTTTGGCATGTTTCTGCCACCAGTGAACAAAATAACTTTTCTGTAAACGCTGGCCCAGGCACACGGTATAGTGAGTGTATGGGCAGTCCATTTTTCAGTGTGCACTGATGCACACTGCTGTCAACTGCATCGCATATGGAAAAGGGGCTGAAAGAGAGAGGCAAAGAGGTTTCTCAAACACCAAATAGGACTTTTTGGTGTTTTGCATTCTGCCCTTGTTTAGTTTATATTTGATGTGAATGAAAGTGCTGACATTACTCCAGGAGGGCTTGTTTCCAGTTGTGCCTGTGCTGATGGACGAGATTGAAGCAGGTCAGCCCCGCTTTATCATGTCCTTCAACAGTGTCTGTAATGAGGCAGGGAGGAACACGCTGGGAATTCAAGGAGCAGAGGTTTTTATCTCTGCTCTTTGATGCTTGGTTGGCAATACCACAGGAAAATAAAAAGCTATATAAACAGAAAGCACTTTTAAGGTGGTTATACTGCACCTTAATGCTAATTCTATCTGCATGTGCTACAGATCTGCAGGAGGTATTAATGGCATTAAAAAGAAAACTCACAGGAGCAAACATGGAGGGGAGCGTTTGTAACATGCTTCATTTTCTATGAAAGCAAATGGTAAGCAGGCAAAACCATTGCTGACAGGATTAAAGACATGCTGGTAGCAGTGTCGGAGTTGTTTTGAAATGCCTGGGGAATCAGGCATATAAAATGAAACATGTGTCATCCCAGGTCATCTTCTCTTTAGGACTGCTTCTCTTTTTCAGATGTATTGTGCTCAGGACAGCCAGCCAGTCCTGCTGCAGCTTTTTGGACTGTCAGTCTGTCTGCTCTCTCTTTTTCTTCTGGATGCTGATGCCCACTGTGGTTCCTTTTTTTTTTAACGTATTTCTGAGGATTCTGTGCACTCCTATAGAGGAACAGGCCAGCTTTGGAAACAAAAGTGTGGTATTTGTTCTTCAGGGTTATAGACATTGTTTTCTGCATCGTGGATGTGGGTGGCGTCACTATTTGCACATGTTCTTTGTCATTTTTTTGTATACTTAATTATCCATCCTCCCTTTGTGAATTTACAGGGGAAAACCTCCGCTTTGTAGTATAAAAGAAAAATGGTGTAAGAGTCCCACAGTTCTGGCTTGATATATCCTAGAAAGGTTTTGTTAGGGACCCTGTGAGTCTCCTGTTTTACATCTTTCTTTTTTATATACAGGTAGTGTGAATACCGCTGAAATGAATTTCAAAGAAAGCTAGCTATGCTGTGGCTACTTTTCCTCCCCACTGTATTAGTGTGACCATGGGTAAATTGGTTTGTAACTCGTTTTAAGGAAAAACGCTACAGAATTCAAGGGGAAGATGGTAGGAGAAATAATTTTCAAGGGTCTTTTCACTGTAAGCTTGAGCATGTGTACAGAAAATGCTGTGTAATGTAATCACTGTATCTTAAAATACTCAGTAATAAGTAGTTGGAGCAGAGAATGTAGCCGAAATGCTCTTCAAATGCAAGTGGAGGAATAGCTAAAAAACAGTGTGTTCCATTGCAATTACATTTAGGAAAATGCTTTGCCATGTCTGGCCAACCATGTTCTTAAAATAGAGGACACACGACTTCCTACCATTTCCTCTCACACAGTTGGGACCAGCACCTGGCTGTGGTTAACAGTGGAGAAAGTAAGGTAACACAGATGGAAAAAGGAGAACACTGTGAAGACATGCCAGACGTGATGACCTTATTTACTTTTTCCCCCAGTTTCTTTCTTTGGGCTGCAGCCATCTCCTGCAATCTGCTGAGGGACTCAGGATAGCAACAGCAGGAAATTCCTTCAGGCTTCCCTCCAGCTGTGATTGCTGGTGCCCTCTCTTACCCAGAGATCAATGCTGCACACGAGGTCTGTGCCCCAGGTAGTGGTATGAATTACACCTAGAAATAAGCATTGATTGCCGCATGGAGAAAGCTTTTGTGTGGAGCAGCCCTCCATTTGCGCAATATTAGTTGCCAAGTAAGTGTCATTGCACTTTGTTACTCATTATGTTGGCTCCCTGTGAAATATGAAGTCATAGTCAATGTTTCAGTGTTAATCTCCAGGATCCTCAAAGGACTTGGCAGAGCCGTCCAAGGCAGTGCCTCCCTCATGGGAGTGATGTCCTGGAACAGCTGCTTTCCTCAGAAACTATGAAGATGTCGCTTTTGAGGCCAGTGGTGGAAGTGAGGGGGAGAGGGGGCCCTTTGAAGCTTTCAAGATGTCCTAGCTCGCAGGTGGGAGGGTTAGAAAGGCTGCGACCTCGAGATGCACAGCACAGCGTGGATCTCCTGGCTCATGGACACAGCTCACCGTGGGAAGGGGCCTGACGGAGACAGAGGTGAAAGGAAGAGTGGCATAGAGAATTCAAGGAAAACAAAGGGAATTGAAATATTTGTGAAAGATGTGTAACCCATGTAGCTAGTTTGGAAGATGGGTATCTACATATTATGTTACTTCTCTGTGTTTTGGTATTTACAAAAGCTTCTGGTAAGTGCTAAAAGCTCAGGATCGATACAGTGACCTCAAACATTCAAAGTTTAACATCAGGCACACCCTTCAGAAACGCTCAATCTTACTCTAATTCTGTAGCTCAGCCAGTGTCAGAAAATGCTATTTGTAGCAGTTTGTCTCTTTGGAGGCATTCAACTACTCTGGTTCTTTTTTATTAGTAGGTAGATTCAGGGAAGAAATCCTTAAGCTGGTGGATTTAGGGCTGAGCTTTCATTCGTTTTCCTTGTATCCAATGTTCTTCCAATGATAGAAAATATTTGCTTGTTGCTATGTGAAGACCTATTACACAGAAATTTGAGCTTGTCCTATTAGAGTTGGAAAGCTGATGCATTGCAGATACAGGACCAAGAAGCCAAGTGTGCTACTGAAGAGTTAAACCCTTGTTTTGTGTGCTTCAGCTGAAAAAAAGGACTGAGTGACTTTTGTTAATAATGTGGATTTAATTATGGATCTGAGAGTTGGAAAAAAAGTAATAAAGGAAAAAAATTTGGATAAAAACCAAACACACCTAAAAAGTTTTACATTGTTAAGATCCTGAGGGAAAACAGAGATGTGAGATATCTTCATGGGGAGAGAAAATTGTGGCAAGTCAGGAAGAAATATGAAAGCACAGTACGTAAAATATCTCTCAGAGACATGAGTAAATGTGTCTCCATGGTGTGTGTATTTGAGCTCTTCAAGGCAAGGACCATCTTTTACTTTGTTTTCAACCAGGAGCAAAAATGGTGGGGACCTGATTTTCAGTTTCCAGATGGGGTCTTAAAGACAGCCATAATGTAAGTAATGAGTTATATTAATAACTCCTGAATGTGAATCTGCAGACCTTGATCATAGGAGAGGCATTGCTGACTTCTGAGAAGGTTTGCTGGACATCTGTGGACAATCTAGACATCTGGTTGTACTCCAAGAAGATCAAGTAGAAAGCCAGGTCCCCTGTTTTGCATTTAATTACTACTAAGAAGTTATAAAGAGTGCATTGTGATGCAACCTTTGCAAGTGTCACTGGTGATTAGACTATTGCAATACTATTTCAATAATGCAGTATGAGGCTACATCTTAGATTTATCTGGAAAGTACCAGTGCAGAATTTGGCAGCTTTGTTTTGGTTTTGCTTCCAGGATACACTTCTCAAGGAACTCATGATGTAAATCTTTGCTGTTCATTCTGCAAGTTGCTGGGTAGAGTTTGTCCTTTTAATAGCCTGGGACCTATGTCTTGGCCAGCCACCCCTCCTTTCTATGTTGAAGTGTCATGGCAGAGATAGGAAGGATTTAGAGACTCAGCTGGAAGTATAGAAGAGGTTAAACTGAGAGGACTTTCCTATGAGGATACCAGCCTTGGCCCTTGTTCCCAGCTCTGTATTTGGAAAACTGTAATTTATTGAACTGAAATGTGTGTTCAAAGGCCTGTTGGTTTCTTAGCCTGTCAAAAGTGTAGAAAGATTTGCCAGTAGGGCACACTCAATGAAGCTGGTGGATTGGGAGGGACAACATGGCCTTTGAAAAAGGAATCTTGGCCGTCCAAACCTGATAGAGCATTCTCAAAAGAGGCTTAGAGGCAGGTGGATAAGAGTCATACTATTGGCCTATTATTGTTAGCTTTCCAGAGGCTTTTGACAGACTTGTTCACCAAGACCTTTTAAGGAACCTAACATAAGACAGGAGATCCTTATGTGGATAAATACTTGATAAAGGGGACCTATGGATAAATCACCAATTCTTGGAGCAGACTGAACTCAGTAGCGGGGTTAAATGGTGATCTGTGGTGGAACCTTTTATGTTCAGTTAGCAGTAACATAAGAAAATTTGCTGATGAAACTGAATTACTCAAACAAGCAAAGATGAAGGACATCTGTGAAGAGTTGTAGAACGATCTGCTGGATGGCATTCAAGGTGATAAAGGCATAAAGTGATACAAATGGGGAAAAAAGGGTCTTAAATTCACCTGTTGAATAGTGATTTCTGACCATTACAATTTAGGATTGAGATCGTGGGTACACAACAGATTCATGAAAATATCAGCTCAATACTCAAGAGAGGTTGAGGATGCATATAAAATTGTAGCTGTTATTAGGAGAGAAAACAAAACAGAGAGCATAACTTTGCCGTTCACTTAAATCTGAAAGTCTCTTAATTGTTTTAGTTCTTTCATATTGTGAAGGGTGCAGCAGAACTGGAAAAGAGCCAGAGAAGGTCAGCAAGGGTACAGAGCATCTTTTTAATGAGTTGTCGCTAATGATGTTAGGGACACCCCACAAGGTCAGTGGAGTGGGTCTGCCCTAGAGTGCGGGGCCTTTCCCAGGCTCAGCTGAGGCTACAGCTGGAGCTAGCTCCTGCCTATTTGTATTAGACTTGTCCCAGAAAGCTGCTGTGAAAGGCACTGGTTTTTAGTGGATATGAAGACAAGGCTGTAAAAATAAACAGAAGTAATTTTGTTGAAAATATCCACTTCACTACGCAGTGGCAGAATCAACCTTCCTGTAAACAGATCCAGTTTCTTTTTTTCAAAATGCTCTTCTTCAAAGCTAGTTTTCCACATCACTTCTCAGCCACCATCTCATTATCGTAAACAAATAGCATGTAAAGCCTAGAAAGAGTGTGTGAACCAGATTTTACACTAGACTGCATCTCTTTCTTACAAACCAGGAAGCTGCAGTTGCAGAAGTTAAATTTTATGTCTCTTATTGTAGTAGAAAAAGGGAAAAGCTCAGTGCAATCATCCATGTCTGGTGGACAGGAGGAGAGACAGAGGAGGGAGAGCTATAACGGCAAGGTAAAATGCCATTAGTTATACTGCCAAGATCTAAGGTCCCAGATGCAGAGGGAATGCATTTCCCACTCCTCTTTTTTTTTTTTTTT
>VYZM01016289.1:0-20377 GCA_013398915.1 Dromas ardeola | reverse complement strand
TTTTTTTTTTTTTTAAAGCTAGCAGCCTCTCTCTTCTGTTTTTTTAAATTAATTTTTGGCAGTAACATAACCCCTGGAATCCTGCCATTTACTGCTTTAAAAATTCCTCTTGAAAAGAGGGAGGGAAGCAGGGAGAAAGCAAGGGGTAGAGGGAGTATGAAAACCTAATGGAGCTGATTGCAAGGGTACATAACTAACATTTTTTTCTGCAAAAATAATCTGTCATTTATTTTTGTGATAAATCCATTTTTATGTCAGGCTCCTGTGGGAGAGAAGAATACTGTTCAGTAGAGATTCCTGGCTAGTTCAAAGTATCAACAGGACAGCTAGGCAGAACTAAACATATTGGTATTTTATGGGGTTTCCTTAAAAGAAGGCTGTCAGTGTAACACGATCATTCCTTAAAACTTTAAAGCATGAAGTGTTTATATTTAAAAAGATGCAACCATGGAAACACAGATATGTTAAAGCAGAGTAAAGATTCTTCTCATTTTGAGCTGAAGAGTTTCACAGATGCTGAGGAAAGGGCACAGCATCCTCATCCTGCCCCAGCAAGATGCGCCATCTGGTCTGTGTTTGTCACTGACAGTGATTTGAGACAGGTCTCTACCCATTTTTCGTTATCATCTCCCCTGCCTTGGGTCAGCTGGAATTGGGACAGCCTCTCCCTGTCCACTTACTTGGCATCCCATGCACCTGCCGCCATCCTCATCCGCTGTCAAGCAGCAGCCCCATGACCATTTGCAGCAAGATGGGGACTGGTGCAGGTTCTCGCAGCACCATTCCTGGAGGATGCAAAGCATAGAAAAATTCTGGGAGCCCCTCTCAATCCCTGTGTCTCCCTGCACGTTTGAAAAGGGTAGATATAAAGCAATCCATGCACAATAGAATTATTTTTGATCATTGTTTCTGCTTCACTAGGGAGACCTTTGAAGGGAGTATTGGGGCTCAGTATTGGGTTCAGTTCTCTTTAATACCTTTATAATGACCTGGACGAGGGGTTCGAGTGCACCCTCAGTAAGTTTGCAGATGACACCAAGTTGGGCGTCATTGTGGATCTGCTTGAGTATAGAAAGGCTCTACGGAGGGATCTGGGCAGGCTGCACTGGTGGGCTGAGGCCAACGGTGTGAGGTTCAACAAGGCCAAGTGCTGGGTCCTACACTTGGGTCACAACAACCCCATGCAGCACTACAGGCTTGGGGAAGAGTAGGTGGAGAGCTGCCCGGCGGAAAAGGACCCGGGGGTGTTGGTCGACAGCCGTGTGAATATGAGCCAGCAGTGTGCCCAGGTGGCCAAGAAGGCAACAGTATCCTGGCTTGTATCAGAATAGTGTGGCCAGAAGGACTAGGGAAGTGATCGTTTCTCTGTACTAAGCACTGGTGAGGCCCTATCTCAAGTACTGTGTTCAGTTTTGGGCCCCTCACTACAAAAAAGACATAGAGGTGCTGGAGCGTGTCCAGAGAAGGGCAATGAAGCTGGTGCGGGGTCTGGAGAATAAGTCGTAGGAGGGGCAGCTGAGGGAACTGGGGGTGTTTAGCCTAGAGGAAAGGAGGCTGAAGGGAGACCTTATCGGTCTCTACAACTACCAAAAAGGAGGTTGTAGAGAGGTGGGGGTTGGTGTCTTCTCCCAGGGAACAAGCAATAGAACAAGAAGAACTGGCCTCATGTTATGACAGGAGAGGTTTAGATTGGATATTAGGAAAAATGTCCTCACCGAAAGGGTTATCAAGCACTGGAACAGGCTGTGCAGGGAAGTGGTGGAATCTCCATCCCTGGAGGTATTTAAAAGACAGGTAGACATGGTGCTTGGGGACATGGTTTAGTGGTGGTCATGGCAGTGTTAGGCTGATGGTTGGACTCAATGATCTTAAAGGTCCCTTCCAACCAATACAATTCTACGATTCTATGTGTTTTCACCTTACTGATAAAAGCCAGGGGTATACATGCCAGCCATTGCAATATAGTGGTGGTGGTGGACTACAGTATTAACAATGGGGAATGACTAGGGGTGCCATCGTCAGTCACCGCACTGTGCTTACCCAGAGGCAGAGTCCCTCCTTTCCCATGCTCTGCTTTCCCATCGTAGAGCTTTACCGACTGCTGGCCAGGGCCTTGGCAGCTGCCTGCACTGCTGTGCAGCTCTTTGTCCAGCTCATCAGTTTCCTCTCCTAAAAACAACTCCCTCACAATTAATACTGATAGATGCGAGCTTCCTCTTTATTATTTCCTATTGTAACTGGTTCATTCAGCTTTTCCCCAGTTGGTTTCAGCTGAAACCCCAGTTGGCCTGGCCAGCTTCCAGCTGCTTGGAGAGGAAATGCAGAGTTTACCTTTGTGTACTATGGAGTAACAAGATATGCACCCTGTGGTCTATATTTTGGAAGGGAAGAGGAAGGGGGGGAAGAAGGGGAAGGCCAAAAATGATTCTTGTGTAAAGGATATGGATGTTTTTTGTCTAAATATACTGCACCATGCACATCCTGATATTCTCAAGCAGGATATCTTTAAATGGATCCTGACAGCTGATTTATGCTTGGTACTGAGTTGTTTTTGAAGGGACATATGTGTAAAAGAAAATGAGAAAGATATCATGGCAAAATATAAAAGGAACTGTTGTTTTCATAAATGACCACATGGTTTCAAAATTTAAACATTTCCCTGCAATGTTGGAAAACTGTAGCAACGACATCGTGCTGTTGCACAAGACCTGCTAAAATGACACCAGGGAGAAACAGAGGTAAAACTTACTCTTTGCATTGTCCTGCAGAAGGGGGAAGGGGACCGCAGGTTGTCGCACAGTGCAGCCGCTGGTCTAAGCAGTCTCCGCCACATTCATCTGGTTCAATTACACTGTCTACCTGAAAAAGCCAAACAGTACTTTTTTGAGGTGACGGTTAAAACGTGCTTTTAAGCTGCACCACACTGCAGGCTGTGAAGGAGCACAAGCCTCCCTTGGAGGTCAGTCAATGGGCAGGTATGGACCACTCGTAAGTAGCGAAAATATGTCATTGCTGATCTTTCTTGTGTCTTGATTGCTTCTGCTACCAAAGATGTAGCAATCAGTGCGGATAATGGTGCGTGAAGACTAGCCTTTTTGTCCACCAAAGTCCTCTGCAAATTCACATTACCTACCTGGACTTTTGCAGGGTGGTAAGTTTCCAGCAGCTGCAAGTAGTGCAACATGGGAAGAGCAGACCAGCAGAGTGAAACTGGTGGTGCAGAGGCCCACTGACTATGTGCTTGGGGGATTTTGCTTTGGACAAGGTGCAGAGGAGTGGCTGCAGTGGCTTTAGGTGACCTGGGATGCATTTTTTGGTCTGGTTTTACCCTGGAAGAAACCAGTTGGTGCCCTCTGGGACTGCTCTTGCCATGGTGAATCAAGGGGTGGGAAGTGGCGGTGCTCTCCTGGCCCTACCTAAAGCACTGATGTAAAAGACAACAAAATGTTTAACTTAACAGGAGCTGAACAAACGGACCCAAGGGCAGAAGGGTCCCCATCAGCTCCCAGCATTCACACGATGCGGAGCCCATCCGTGCAGTGCTGCGCAGAGCTGCCTCACCCCTGGTAAAAAATAGTGACGTTTACTTCACAACTGCCGGTTTCTATGTGTGTGCAGCCTCCACCTTATCTCTGAGGCATTTTTTAAATTCCCAGCATTGTAGCATGCTCTCTTGCTCTCCCAGGCATCTCACATAACCACATGCCTCCCTGCCATGCAGTGCTAGGCAACTTGTTACTGTATGTCTGAGGAAAAGTCTGGAATAACCTTAATTTTCTATTTAAAAAGCAGCTGCTGGTCGCAGCAATTGTCCTAAGGAATGCTTTATAGTTGTTCTGCGTCCTGATGTGTGTAATATTACTGAGGACAGGATAAGCCAGATCTGGAGGCCTGTGAATAATACTGTATTGTGAGATACTTCCACCTTTTCTTTTGTGGCAGACAGAAAGTGCGTGGCACTGGAGAAGGCAAGGCTTTCAATTAAGTTTGCCAAGTGTTTAAATTTAAATTTTAGGATCATACCAGATATGCTTCAGAAAATTGAATGTTTAGGGGTTTTTTACACAGTTCTATTAAGGGATTAGGAAATATTGGCATCATTAAAACAGGCAAGGAAACATTTATTGGGCTGTCAGAAAGCATTGCATCCTCAGATAAATCCACTGTTGCTCTGGCCCAGACCCTGGTTTCCTGTAACTCAGGTGGATGGTAAGGACCATGAAACAATGGAAGAGTCACCAAGACAGCCGGCGTGCGAGGGTGAAATCACGGGCTGGTGTATCCCCTTTAAAAAGTGTTTAAACAAGCACATATTGGGAACGGTGTCCTTCAGTCATTCTTACCATTCAGGTGGGACAGGAACCAGTCATCTTTGGTGTTTCCTACTGATCTTTTGGGTTTGTGATGGCTGTAGTGAAATAAACACAGACATGCTGAGTCACATCAGCTGAAACTCAGGGCTTAAAGGTTAAAAACTGATATTTGGTTAAAATGCTGATTCCAAAATGTTTGGTATTAAAAAAAAGAAAAAGAAAAATGTTGCTTGTGAAAGAGTTTTTCCTGCAAGCAGAGATTCCAGGAGTAAGATCTCTAGAAAATAATTTTATTTTTTGTATCTTTTTAATACGGTAATTGTGAATAAAACTTAATTAACTCTTGCTTTTCACAACTCTCTCTTCATAATGAAGATCTCTTTTAAAGAAGAAAAGGATATAAACTGTATAATAATTGACTTAACTGATCGTATTGCACCTTTCTAGTTTATAATGTTGTGCTTGTACAAATCTGCTTTGTGTTATATTTGTTGTGGTCCAGGGCAGTGCAGGAGGTTGTCAGGGAAAGTTTTAGCTTCTACACGGAGGAGAAAAAGCCCTAGTAACCTCTGTACAGTGAAACTGGAATGTGGAGACTGTTATACTGGATTATGTCCATCATCCGTCTAGTCTAGTATCCCACATCTGAGAGTTGTCGGTGCCAGATGCTTCAGATGAAAGTGTAAGAAACTTGCAGGCAAGGGATCGTCTTGATTACTGATAGTTATAGTTTTGCCTAAGCTCTGGAGAGTATGTTTTAATACCTCTTCCAGAATGCTTGTCCTTGATGTTTTCAAAGTTTATATAAGCATCCAGCCCTTTCTGAAAGTTGTTACATTTTGTATTTTAGGGTTTGTCTATGGGAACAGATCCCATGGTTTAATCCCATCTTGTGTGAACATTTTTTTTCAGTACTGTTCTGATCATTCAATTTCATATAAACCTTCTTGTGAGGGAAGATAAAGAACAGAAGCTCCTTACATAATTTCTTCCTATAAGCTAGTCTTCTGTGTACGTTTTATAATGCCCTGCTTTTTGTCACCGCTACAAGACAAAAACCCTGAACCTTAAAACTAGAAAAGAAAAAAAAAAAAGATTCAGGAGGGGAAAATTGCTCATATTTTTGCTGGGTTGAACTATTCAAAGAACACAGACAAATATTTAAGTATTCTTCTGGAATAGAGCTTAAATCAGTAAAAGTGCATTACAAAAAAGTGAGTCTTGGCTCAGTAGCAGTCTTAAAATCATATAAATTTGGCTTGGAGGGTTTTTTTTTTCCATTTGAGAAACTGACAATACAGTAAACTTCTTGTTGATTGAAACATGATAGCAACAAAAACGTTTTGTTTCAGCTTTGCTTTGTATGTCAAAAATGCAAAAGAAATTGATTTTGGAGGGCAGAAGAATTACTGTAGACCAGAATGCTTGACGTTTCATTAAAAGGAATGTTAGAATTGTATCTTTCACATTTTTTCAGAACGAAAAAAGGTCTAGGTGGGGAAAAAAAAATCAGTGCATATATTTGAAGATTGCTTCACACAAATATACACGAGAGAATGAGGAAGAGTGGAGAAAGAATTAGATGTGTGTGAAAGATTTTGTGTGGCATAAGTGTTCTTGATATACTTGCAGATTATTTCTAGAGCATCAAGATGTTTAAAACACAGCTGTTTGAGGAGTTGCCGCTGCCACATACAGTTAAATTATAATGATTACTACTTCTGTGGCTTGAAAATGTTTTTTGTTGTTTGGGGGGAGGAAGGGAGGTTGGGGATTTTTATTTTTGGCAGGACGCCTCTGCAGTGAATAGATGAACAAAGAAATTAGGAAAAGTAACAAAACAAAAGCAGTCAACAAGAAGAACTGAAAAACTAAAAACTTAGATGCCTCTATTTTTTATCTGCCATGTTTCTTGAAATGAAGTGAACTATTGTAAACTATTTTTTCAGTAGTTATGCAAACAGCTCAGAAAAACTCAAGCTATTCAGACTCGTTCCGCAGATGTTCTGGAAGTCAAACTCTCAAATTTTTGTTGTTAACACTCTGGTGAATATTACGATTCATTTGAAAGATATATACTCCAACAGCACTGGCTGCACCAGGGTTCTCCTGGAGTCACTGTGAAGCCATCCAGATAGATGCCAACATTGCCTCTGGAAACAGAAAAGTTAGGTCTCTGAAGGTGCTGAGCATCTGATATGTCCAAACATGGACATTTGAAATCTGGGAAACGAATTACACTCTTAGAAGCCTGTAATTGGTTTTCTCCCTGTCATTTGTACTGGTGTGAACTAAAATTTGACATATTTTTATTGCCTGTGTTCCAACTTAGGCTGCACTTGATCAAAGGTAGCTTAGCTTTCATCCAAGTACTTCCAGGGAATAAAACCATATTTCTCATCCAGACTCCTCTGACCTGTGCAATATTCAGTAGTTCTCATGTAAACGTATAACAAATGCAGATCAAGAAAGTGTCCTGACTTCAGTGTTTAAAAACCACCTCTGTCCCACTAAGAAAGCAGGTAAAAAAGTGTTTACATCATACCTCTTCCCTCAAGTTATTGTTATATTAAATACACTTTGGCTGCTGGGAGTAGTCATATTAAAAAATGGAAAGGTTTACAGTACCATAAGTAATAGCTTCATTGGGGTGTGAAGAATATTTTAAATGAAGTGAATAGTTAACTTCATTTTTGCACGCTCTGGAAAGGATATTTAAACTGTTTTGACATGTCCAGACGCTCGTTTTAGAATCAGTCTTTCCAGACATTACTCAATCCACCTGACATCGGAGAAGTAGGATTTGTCACCAGTTCTTGATCTAATGTGTTTTCCTGCTGAATTCAGAAACTCTTAACTCTATTAATGTTGAGTTGTTCATACTAAAAATATATTTTTTTCCACAGCCCAGTCTATGCCAGTGGACTTTACTCAAGGGAGAATGTGCAACCTGGTAGAAATGGGAGAGGCTGGGAGTGGAGCCATTTGGGGATCCCTCCATCAGTAATTTCTAACTACTCTGAAACGAGTGTAACATTATTGTTTCAGATATTGACAGTTTTGTCATTGGTAAGAAGCAATTTTCCATGCTGGTTTGTGGGAATTCGTTAGAGGTTATTAGTGAGTAAAGATTGCATTCCTGCTATCCTGCAAAACTGCACAAATGCGTTCTTTTAACAAATCATATTTAAAGTGACTTAAGTCAGACCAGTTTAAGGCAACTTTTGATTTCCAGGAGGTCAGACCTTTTCTTACTGTGGAAAAAGTCTCCTTCATGTGCTACAGAGTCACAGAGCGGCCAAGACTGGCAGGCACTTTTGGAGGTTTTCTTGTCCAGCTCCCTCTGCTTGTGGAGGGTCAGTCAGAGCAGGCTGCCTGGGGCCTCCTCCAGACAGATTTTGATGTTTCCAAGATTGAGATGTCACAGCTTTTCTGGGAAACCTGTGCCAGTGTTTGATCACCCTCATGGTAAAGAACTTTGGTGGTTGTTTTTTTTTTTTTATTTTAAGTGGAATTTCCTGCATTTCAGTTTGCACCTATTGCCTCTGGTCCTGTCACTGGGCACCACTGAGATCCATTTCCTTTAATTCCTCACCTTAGGTGTTTATATATGTTGCTAAATCCCCCTGACCCATCACTTACCCAGGCTTTTTGCAAAGCTCCCACTTCTCGGGAACCTGCACTTCATCCGGACCATCTCACAGTCGCTGCAGCCAAGGCTGCTGCTGACCTTCACATTCCCAACCAGCTATTGCTTCATGTAAGTATGAAGTTCATCAGAGCATCTCCATCCATTGGCACCTCGATCACCTGTGCCAGGAAGTTCATATCAATGTACTCCAGAAACCTCCTGGATTGCTTGTGCCCCACTGCATTACTCTTTTGAGTATTATTGGGGTGATTGAAGTTCCCCATTAAGAAGATGTCCTGCAGACAAGAGGCTTCTTCCAGTTATCCAAAGAAGGTCTCATCTGCCTCTTCACGATCAGGCAGTCCATAGCAGACATCCACCACAACATTGCCCACATCAGTTTACTCTCTAATCCTAATTTATGAACTCTCTGTTGGTGCTTGTGTGTCATCACTTCCCTCCCCTGTCATTCCCCACTAAAAGCTCTCTGCTCCATGTTGGTCTGCCTGTATTGTGTAAACTGTAGGTAACACAAAATCACATTTTAATGTTGCAATCATAGTTGTAACATGTGTTATCAGGCTGAGGTAAGCCCTAGATTTCCTTTTAGCTCCTAACATGAAACTCCAGACTGTTTAATATTTATTTGTACTCCTTTGGGCCTATTACGCTCATTTCTTAACAAAGGTGGAAGTAAAAAAACATTATGTTCATAAAAAAAACACATTACTTGATCAACAAAAAATGCATAGGTCCCTCTGAGATGGTTCATTGGGATTGTTATTTTGAACCTTTTGCTGTAAAATCCTAATGCTTGTTTGGATTTTACCTTGGTTCTGCTACTTGAAGAAAACACTGAGTGTATATATGGGCATATGTAGGAAGAGGTATAGGATTTCCTTCAAACAACTATATCAATGCAAAAATGATTTATGCCCTACCTCCATTCAACGTGTGGTTTTTGGCTTCTTCAGACATAGGACTTTACAAAGTCTGTTTCCCACTCTCACACAGCTTGCTTTATTTCTTCTTTTTGTCTCTTGAATGAAGAAACTTTTGAGTCACAAACAGTGAAATAAATTTATCTGAGGAACTGACTTCCTTATCCTCTGCTCTCTCTGGAACAAAATGTTGCAGGGACATTCTTAAGTATTTCACCTTTTCATGGCTTGAAAAATGCCCCTCCACTTTAACCTCCTTAATCTTCATTTACTTTTGCAACCACTTCCTGCTCAGTCAGAGAAAAGATCTCTCCCCTCTCCAAAAAAGAAAATCTTTCAATTATTTTTATTTATTTATTTTTTTTTTTAACAGGAAATCAAAACAACCATGCTGTTGTAGACCTCTCTGCTGTGCTCATCTGGGTCTGGCTGTGGCTACCATGAACCATCTGCTGTGCTGCCGGTGGAGAGAGACCCACGCGATCCACTCCAGGGCAGGGATGAGCATACGGCCAACAACAGCAACAGAAAAAAAATCAGAGAAACCTCAGATGACACGCTTCTGGATATCGCTGGTTCTCCGTGACATGGGGGAATGTTATCTTGGCTTGCTACAGGACATCTCCACGGTAGACTGGTGGCAGTCCTCCACCCTCTTTAATATGAGTTTGGGTCTGGCTGGTGCACCCTGTTCCCAGATGAGGTTTCAGCCCCGAGCACGAGGGCTCGGAGGCACCTCTGTGAGGACGTGGTGGGGAAGGAGGGCTGCACGAAGCACAGCCTCATGTGAATGGCAAAACGATTGCAAATGTGAGGGGAGGGAGGCGTTTCTCGTTGTTTTAATTTGGCTTTTGTTACTGCAACTTCTTTTCATTCACTGCGCTTTTTCACAGTCAGCACTGCGGCTGCCAGCAGTCGTTCCTGTGAAATGCTTCTGATTATGGTCGGCGTCAGCAAATACAGTGTCTACAGCCCCTCTGTAGTGTTTCCAAAAATGTGTTAGCCTGGATGGAGGAGTAATGGGTCAAAAATGCAAAAATGGTCTGAATGTCAGTCTGCAAAACAAAAAGCTTTGCAACCTGTTGTTTCATTCAACTCAGCAAAAGCTGCTCACAGTATTTCCCTACATAGGATATATTACTTTGCTTCAAAGGTACATCCTTAACAATGGATCACACTCCTCCTGGGCTTCTGCAGTTGTGGTGGTAGGGAGGGCTTCAGGTGTTGTATCACAAGATGCTGAAATAAACCATTTGCTGAGTGGGGGAAAAGGAGGATCTGGCAAAGGTGGTGCTGGCAAGGAGATTTCACATTAGACAGCCACCAGTTACTTTTTGCAGGGCTATAGCTGTCACCTGCATTTGGCTCCCATGGTATTTTTTGAACAGGCAAGTGGTGCTGGTCCCTTCTGTGTCAGCAGAGACCTGGGAGTGGGGAAGACAAGCAGGGGAACACTGATCCCATCCCATCCCGGTGGGTTTGGGCTCAAGTCCTTGCTCTACCAAGGACATCTCTCCATCAGCGGAGCTTCTCCAACCCAGCAAGTCCTGACAAACAGCGAGTAAGAGGACAGAAGGGAACAAAACTATACTCACACGCTGCTGCTTAGCCATTGTTCAGGTTTCAGACCAAAAAAAAGAAGCAAGCTGTATTCAGCGCACACTTGACTAAGGCACAATTATCCCAATTATCAAAAAAAGGATGAAGGGAGGCAAAGCAGCTCACCTCTGGGGCACAGCTGCGTTCGGTCTCCAGCCTTCTGCTGCCTGAGCCACAGCAAGGCACAGCTCTGTGGCCATGGTTGCCCAAGGGCCCAGGACCAGTCCTCAGGGGTATAACTACTTGTTTCTTGGACTGAGTCCTCTTCCTTCACTCCTCTGGTGGCATCTGCTCTTGTCCAGGGCTGGAGGTGGGGTGTTGGGCTAGTTCAGCACACACCCAGGAGATGTATCATTGGGTCCTCGTACTCTAAGTCTGAGTGATGTTAATGCTCACTGAGAAGGCATACATACAGCTGCTCTCAGCTTAAGCAGATCTACTGATTGGCCATGTTCATTGCCAGAAGTCCTGCATGGCCCCACCAGAAGTCCTGGTGCACTCCATGAGGATGGGGGTGCCAGACACAAGAACTCACACCCAATGCATTTACCAATGACACTGGGACAGTGGTACCCCTGTTTTCAGTGCAGTACCCATCTCTGGCTAAGTTACTTGCCATGAAATTACTGTTTCTTCCCACCAAGAAAAACTAGGGTGTGAAGCAAAACATGACAGTCTGCATCCCATTGCTATCATGGGCAGGGCTTTCAGACACTGGAGAAACCACCTTTTGTCCACCCACTACAGTTAGTCCAACATATCATGTTTCTACACTTCTGTCTCCTATCTTCTATCTAGTTATATTTATTTTTGCCAGATGATATGCTGCTGTGCCTCCCAGGTGTGCTGCAAGCTGGGACAGCTAAAAAAAAGAGAGAGATTCAATGAAAGGAGATATCCTCCCACCCCTAAGCACTCTTTCCTTCTCCTCTGCTTCTCATATGGTTTCAAAAAACCTCCTGGTGTCCTCCGTCCTCTTTGCCTCATATGAGTGCCTCCTGGAGATGCAAAGGGACAAACTCTGATGGTCACCAGCGTAAGTCAGCATAGGGAAGGTAAGACTCACAGAAAGACTATAAGTATTTTTATTAATGGAAAATAAGAGACCTAATCCACCTTACTATTATTTGTCCCATTTCTATTAATGAAAACATACTGCAGTATGTTTCACTATTTTCCTTTTCATCAGATACTCTTCAGGTGCCCGTGTAACGTGGTTGTCATCAGTGCCTTTTTACCATCACACTGGGTAATGCATTGACCTATACTAGAAAGAGGTCCTTCCCCAAAGGATCTTGCACCACGAATGTGGCAGAAGGTGGTGGGCAGCAGCTTTGTTATCCTTCAGTTACAAATGGGGACCTGAAACACAGTCAGATTCACCCAAGAAAGGGCTTTTATCCCATTGTCCTGAGGTCCCATGCCAGCAGATCCAACAAAGGGCCACCCTGTGCCAGCCATTGCCTTTCCTCACCTGGGTTCCCTCCACGTCCCTGAGCCATAAATATCTGGTGGACTCAGTGCCTGTGGTAAGAGCAGCTCTGGGACTGCACTGAATTGCAGTGCTTCAAGGAGGGACAAGATACCCAGGACCATGAACAAACATCGTCCTGATGGCTTCACATCCACATACACCTCCATGTCCAATGTCTATGAGACTTGTAGCCTGTAACTATATATACATTAAATACCCTCTTCTAGTCATCCCACTTCGCTGCCTGTGGTGTCTCCTCCCACCCAACCAAAATTAATCTCCCCAGTAGCAGGAACCTGAATGATTATCACTGCAAGAGCAGTTAAGACACTCAGTTGCCTTTGGTAGAGTAAACTCCTCAGAGACATGAGTAAGTAGAAGACAGCTACATGGCAGATGTTTATATATATGCACACACACACATATACACACACTCTCCCTCTCTAATTTCTTGACACATGGAGAGCAGTTACACATGCAGCACACTTTGTATTGTACGTCAACTTCAAACACAGCCCAAATCAGCCGTGGAAATGGCAGCAATTATGGTAAGCTGAAACCAAACAAACTGCAGCAACCTAATAGTTTCAATGGCAGAAAAAAAAAATCCCACATCGCCCAGCTGCAGGAGCTGATAGGAAGACAAGCCTCAAGGCAGCTTATGGTTTCCCGGCTGTCATCGGCTAGCAGCTTGGATACATGATATAATGAATAATCAGTGTTTGAACTGATGGAAGTGACCTTAAAACATGCTGGGGAGGGGGAAATATTCACAGTGTGCATTGGGCAGTGGAAATTGTGGTTTGAATACATTTACATGGTAAATGTTTGTACAACGGGGTGGAATTAAAGCAGGGTGAAAATAAAGGCTGTAGTCACTACATGGCCAAAATATGGAGAGAGAGATATATATGAAACCAGAGAAGGAGCTCTGTAGATGGCAACAGCAGTTTAAGTAGGTGTACATAGCAAGTTGTACTTCTCCTGAGGCCTGTATTTATTACACTGATGGCAAAACAAGCCGGTAAGAAGCAGGAGGGAAGGTCGTCGGTGGGCAGCTGAGTAAAGGCATTAAAGTTGTCCTTCAGGTAGCACGTTAACAGCACAGGGAGCAAGCCTGGAGGGGATGTCAGAGGTGGCGATGGTGGGCAGGAGCTGTGGCCGCCTCCACCTCCACCTCCACCTGCCTCTTTGTTCAGGCTGCTCGGTACTGTGTCAGGGAAGGTGGGCAGCTTTCACCGACCACTCGCGACGCCGCGTGGGGCTGGGGCTGTGGGCGGAAAGTCCGGGACGAGACCAGGGATGCCTTTGTGCAGGGCTGAAAGGAGGGAGCTGGCTGGCATTCTGGGCTCCCTCCTCATCTGCTGCAGGCGTCCAGCCTGCGAGGAACCTGGCAGGACCGTGCTCACCTTCTGCCAAGATTTCTGTGAAGTCGTATTCCTGAGTTGCTTTGTCCATTTTAGCTGGCCTGGTCCCTCTCCAAAAGCCAGGCTTTAGAGGTAAAAAACTAAACCCACTGTGCAGATGTTACAGCCAGGACAGTTAGCATGCAACAGAGGCTTTTCTAGAACTGTAGAGGCATAAAGAGGCAAAAGAAATGAGGTACTGGCTTGGGGAAGGGCTTTCGTCATGCACTTCTGCTCTCCTCCCCAGAACTGCTGCCTTTTAATTAAAAAATGACCTATTGGGAAATTCGGAATATGGACAGCTTTTTTTGCTAAAAGACCACCACTCATTTTCCCTCTACTGCCTCCTTAATTTAGGTTAGATTTAAAGGAAATACTTTGAGGTTTGGAAACAAATATCTCTAGAGAGCAGCTCAGTAGTATGGTATGGAATGAAGCCAATAGCCGTAGAGGTCATCTAACTTGAACTGAGGCAGGTAAAGAAAAGCCAGGGAAACCAAACCAAAACTTTTCTATATGTATTGCTAGTGGCCTGTTTTTCTACTGCCTTGTGCTTTACAATGCAGTGCGCAGCCACGTCGAAGGGATCTGAAGTTAGCAGATAAATATACCCAAATTTTTAGAGTACTCTACAGGCTCATGAGCACAGCTGCCCTCTGTGTGCCCTGCTACCTGTTTTAACCCTCTGTGATTTGGGGTGTCTTACTCCTCAGGTAAAAAATTCATTCACATGAGGCTGGCAAGCTGGGCAGCCTTTACTAAGGTACCTTGAGGCAGCTGGTGCAATATGAAGTTTGCACTTCTGCTTGCCCAAATGTAGCTCGTTTTTGTGCCTGGCTGCTCTGGCAAGAGCATCACTTTATAGGGACAGATGGTTGTCCTTCCTTAGGGCTGGTGAGGAATAGTGAAGATAGCAGAGGTCTGTACCAGTATTAGGAGACATAGAAATGCAGAGTTTCTTTTTGCCTTTCTGCTCTCACTGCAGATGCACTGCACCATCATTAAAATGTTTCCTATCTTTTCCTAGTGGTAACGCTAGAGCCTGTGATGTGGGGCAGAGTGGGGTGAGACACCAAAGCCCTCTTTAAATCTCCAAACCACAGCAGAAGTTGCCGCACCAGTGGAGAGCCACACTGCTCCACCCCTCCACTTCCAGCCTGACCAGTCTTGGTTGGGTTAAAAATACAGCCTGGACTCTGGGTTTCTCACACACAGCCCTCCTTTAAGCAGGAGCGTCTTCATGTTGCCAGCAGTGGAGGTGGACCAGTTGATGAGGACCACAGACCCTTGGCAAATGGCTTGCACCTGCACTTGCCAAACCTTCTGCTGTTGAATTAGGCTGAAGTGAGGTTTCTGCGCTGTGGTCATGGAGGACTTGATTTACAGAGAGGCTCTGAGCTGACCAATCTGCAGAGCCAGTCCGCCTGGTAATTTTAAAGGACTGAAAAAACATTTAAAACAGGAAATGAGGAATATGCATAAGGGAAATTCCCCTCCGCTGCCCTGGCTTGCCTTAATGGCTCTGTTTTACCTCTGTATGACTGCCCTTGACTTTCTCTGGAAGTGATATTCTATCAGAAAGAAGATGATGTGTTCACCCAGACAATCACAAATGGGTAAGAAAACAGAAATCCATATTTTCTTCACTTCCTTAAGCCAATCGGCTCAAACGTAGCAATTCCCTAGTGTAAGGTAGCTCGGTCATTCTGTGGTGGGCAAGTAAAAGTCATAAAACATAAAAAGTTCTGACCAAACCAAATCCCCCTAAAACATCTGTAAAGAGTAAACAAAGCAGAAGGATGCAAAATCCTGTATGTATTTACAGCGCACAAGTGTAAAAAGAGAAGCACCTCTCTTCTTGGCCAAGCTTCCTTATCCACAGGAACAAGGCCTGAGATGCTTTTGCAGGGAGATATCGTGCCAGAGGAGGCAGGGAGCAATGCGGGGGAAGCTGAGCACTCGTTATCTTAATGATGCACCAAGCCTGGAACATTTAAAAGATGGATGTAGTCTTTGGAAAAACCACAGAACAGAAAATATATATGTGTTCATCTTTCAATCTGGTCAAAAGAGACAAGTCATTCCAGGCACTTCTTCAAAAGTACTCTTTTTCTCTGTAAAATGCTGCAATTCTGGTGAAAAGTGCCCATGAAAATCAAGTGTTACCAGAATACTATTTTTGTGAAAGAAGGCCTGTTGCTTACTTTACTAAAAATCTCATCTTTTCACAGAAATTTTGAGCTTGGCAGGTCTTTCATGAAGGAAATATTTACCTTTCTAGCCACAAAGTGTCAACACTGCTTTGGGCCTATCTTACCTAGATGTTAGTTCATTTTTATTATCTTGTTCAATTTAAAAAAATCAGAAATTACCACAATTTAAAATTAAATCTAGTAATAAAAATGAATTAATTGACTTATATGTCCGTGCAGCACACACAGAGAACTAAGTCTTCAGCATTGAATTACTAGTAGGCTTGTAAGTCTGTCATTAAGCCCCAAAGTGTGTACACAGGCATCTAAATATTTCTTTCAATTCCAAAGAACAGGATAAGGCACTAATTTTAAGTATCCAGATTCGTCAATGCAGACTTTATTGGACCATCAGTTAGGTGATGCAACCAACAGTAAAAGAAAAGTGTCTGGCAAACACTCCTGTGGATAAGCATGTGCTAGCCATGATTTGTGGTGACAGGGGGTATATTAGATGCAAAGACATGGAAGCCGCAAATATGCTGAGATCAACTACAAGTTTAGTGAATTTTAACTGGAATAACTATTATCTTCAAATTCCTATCAGCAGCAAATCACCTGGGTTTTGCTTCTTATTGCCTTTTATGCTCATAATTCTCCTGGTTAAAACATTTAGGCAGCCAGTGAGAAGGCAGAAGTTATAACATGTGATTTAGGTGACTGGCTGCCCACAGGAATAACAAGAAAGGAGCAGATTAAATTAACATTTTCCAAATAGCTTGAAGCATGAACATAATTCTGCCAAAGCATTTGGTGCATACTTGCAAGTAATACATTCAGGGAAAGGCAAGACTGGTTTGTAAGTAATTTGCTAAGGAAGAAAAAAAGCCTAAGCAACAAGTTTATAATATAATTTAGGGGCTTAATGATGCAGATAAGAATCTAGTTGGAGATTTATGCCTGCGTGCTTTTGAAACATCCAAAAGGATGTCCAATTTACAACTTCAGGTTGCTAAATACCTTTAAGCTTTGGCCTTGGTTTCAAAATAAGCATACATTTGCCAAAAAGAGCTTGACCCAGGTGAGTGTATAGCTGCATACGTCTTGCCAGTCCATACAGGTGTGGACTACAATGTGACACATATTCTGCAGCAGATAGGTTCATATCCTCACAATTACAGAAACAACACAGTAAATGATTAAAGATGTCTTGCCAAAAAAAAAAAAAAAATCCCTCCAAAACAGCGCTGGGGATATGAATTGAAGGGGGAGTCAGTATCCCTTTATACCTTGTAGTATTGCATAAAAAAGGCTGGAAATTATGGCAGGGGTATACATTAGGGGGGAAAAAGGAAAAGGTTTTGTATATAGTTTATATAAAAAAAGAAGGGAGAAATTTATGGTTTTGCAGGAGAAAAAAGAGGAGAGAAATAGATACATTTGTACAGATGTGCTCAAAAACTGAAGGGGTGCAAGGCTATTGTCACTAGAAGAATAAATTATTTCCTTCAGTAGGTGGAGTCTGAACATGCAGTTGAAAGAAAGAAGTCTTTCTTACAGAAAATTCATTCCAGTCTTTATTCTAGATGTTAGTGTTAAAAAGTTGTTCACAAAACGAAAGACAACCTCAAGAACGAACATAATTTCTACAAAAAATCCTACATAATTCTTAGCAGGAGTTGTCTGCACACAGAAATGGTTGTTTGGTGGCATGGATCCTGATTATTTCAGCATTGCTTCAGCTAATCTTTGACATTCCGTTAAGCTAACCTGAACCGTGCCATTTAAAATCAAAGTGTCTATGCAGGCTTTTATATCTCTGCTGACTGGGCCATCGTAGAGAAGCAAGCCAACACAAAAGGATCCAAACATTTCCTTTCTTTAACACTTAACCCTTTAACAGCAGTTTCTTTCAGAAAGGCACTTATGTAAGACAGATTTCGTGTAAGAGCTTCACATGGAGATCACATACACTTTTCTAGACTCCTGGGGTTTTGGGTGTGTTTTTTTATTGTTTTGGGTTTTTGGTTTTTGTTTTTTTGGGGTGGGTGTGTGTGGTGTTTTTTTTTTTTTGTAGTTAATTTTTTAGTGATAAGAAACCTTTCTCCTGCAGCAGAAAAAGAGTTTTTCCACAACCAGCTTCCCTGGAGACCTTGTCTTGCCCTGATGAAGTCTGCTAACACCCTCTGGGCTGAATGAGCCACCGCTTCCCCCCCACTCGGTGCCAGTATTGTCCAGTGTGATCAATAAGGGGTCGGGCTGTGGGCTGCAGGCGCATTCACAGTGCACCAACATCTGGAAGTCATTCCCAGACGGAGTGGACCGTGAACGCAGTAGGCAGACAGGATCCTATAACGTCTCTCCTGTCTCAGCCTTAGCTGCCTCCAATGGCCAGATAATGAGAGCACTACTGTGAGTGAAAGTGTTTATGTGTTTATATGACTGCAGGTATGGGCTTTTTTTGCTGCTGATTTCTTGTGTGCTCTGCAGACAGTGAGCAGGGACATCACAGGGACAGGGCAGAGATGGAGCAGCGTGCTGGGGTGGTGTGATAACCACCAGCTGCAGGACTGTGATGACCTCCTTTTCTCCTGTCTGTTGCAGCAACATGTTGCCTGTTTTCATTAGGGCTTTCTTCTTGTGAAACAGCTTTGACCTAGAACATGTTTACAAGGAAAGGAGCATCAGCTAACACCGTCTAGCCAGGCAGAGTTATTTTCTAAATGTTTTTCTCTTCCAATTACGTTTTGAATAACAGCAGTGTCTCTTGAGTTAACTCACCAAACAGTGTGAAGTCATTACGCTGATTTAAAATCCAAACATCATTAGAAACCTTTGCAAAGGTTCATATAAATATGTGTGTTTCCCTGTCTGTGCTGTCCCACTGAACCAGAGCAGTGAGCATGGGAATTACATTCACCACAGCAGCTTGAGTCCCGCTGTGTGTGCAGTGGAGCTGCCTGACGAGTCAACGATAGTCCTTGAAAACGTTTCTCTTGCAGTTCCTCCAGGGGAGGGAGGGCTTGGGATACGCCTTCTGGATGTCATCACTGAACAGTGACAGTCTTGAGAGCAGCAGTGAAAAAAATATTACCCAGCAGGTTTTGAAGGCTGCAGTTTGGTGGCACGCCAAGAAGTCATCCTATCTTAGATACGTTCATGACCCTTGTGACCACAGTCATCCTATCTTAGATATGTTCATGACCTTTGTGACCACAGCCACTGAACACATCACCAACTTCAACATCCTCGTCCCCTCAAATATCCTGCAGGAACCCCTGCCACTCCTCCTTCTGTCCCACGTGATGACCCCACGGTTGCGTCTATGATGGTGTGTATAAGTGCAGCCCTGAAGCCAGAGTCAGGGTCCATCACCTCACTGGCCCATTGCAGCAGCTTTGGGGATAACTCTGGGGTCATCCCAGTACACCCCAGGAGGAGCAATGGGAAGAGAAACTGAATACCTCCTGCTATCTTAATCTGGGCGCTTGGCACAGACAGATTAGATGCCTTGTACCAGGTACCTGGAGCACTTTTGGAGGCATGAGCCCCAGCTCTCCACTGGAGCTTGCACAATGACATCGGTGCACTGCAAGACCGTGTAACCCATCTGCAATGTAGAGCACCAGAGAAATGCAGCCCCAAAAGCAGAGCTCTGGAGAAAGGAGTGAGAGGGACTAGCTGGAGTCGTTGCAGGGAGATTACTGATTGGCCTGGTTTAATTTCACACACCTTTTAGATGTTCAATTATTAAAAACCCCTATATCATGATTTCCCTGAAAATGAACATGTGCGTATTCTGTTAGCTTGTAAAATTATTACAGGTTTTTTTATACACAATAATCTGCTTATTTCTTTTGGTTAACTAGTTAACAATTCGCTGATATTTCCAAGAGATGTGGCTGGGTTATAAAAGGTTGAACGAGATGGTGTTGGTGGTTTCAAATACAGAAGTTGAAACGTACATGGGTATACCTACTAGCAGCCATGTAGGAATAAATTAAAATATCTTATGTTTCTGATCTAAATATCTGCCTATCAATGTTAGCTGACATGATTTTTTTACTCTACTCAGAGAAAAAATGGAAAGGTAATATTAGGCTGAAAATTCTTCAGAATCTCTTTTGTCAGCCATTAAACAGATCATTATTCCAGATTCATTATTTTCTATTCCCTCTGAACTTACATTATAAATAAATAATAGAAAAATAACTTTCTCCCTCCAAAAAATATTCTGGCATGAAACTCTCATAAACTTCCTAGAGTGTGCATGAGCAATAACAGACAACAGTTACTAAAAGAAATATCTTAAATGTTTTATAGATTCTGTTACACAATTTCATTGGCAATAGAAATGGGAAACGCTTTTTAATGTTCTATTTTATCTAGTAATGGAGAAATCAAAGGTCTAAATCAAAATAATATGCCTCACTATGGTGTGTTGACATATGCTGTTATTTTAGATACCTACTTCAGCCACTTTGCTTATTAGGATAAGGCTTTTACAACAGTTTTTGAACTAAATTCCCATAGTCCTTAGTTTACTAGTGTTAAGGGCCTAGATAAACCTATCTAGTTATGGTTTAAAGAAAAGATTTTTTTTCTTTTCTGCCAAAGCAACGTTTTGTATGTGTTACTCACTTTTGATGCTTCCTCATAGAACAATGTCAGATTGGTATAAGCCTACATGTCTGATTATGGATCTTATTGTACTAGTGTTTTTAGACACTGAACAATGAAAAGTACTGGGTCATAAATATTTATGTCTAAAACAATACGATAAACTTGCTTTATTTAATCCAGTCTTCAAAAAGAGCAAGA